>JANHFR010000956.1:8017-23387 GCA_032468015.1 Mimophis mahfalensis | reverse complement strand
ATCTGGGTCCTCAATTTACCTACCTCGGAAGGATGGAAGGCTGAGTCAACCTTGAACCTGGTGAGATTTGAACATGCCTTAATTAGAGGCTAGCCGACTGTTAAGCTAATGCCTTACAGCCTGCTCCACCAAGGTCTCTTCCTTGCCACAATTGTTAAATGAATCACTGCAGTTGTTAATAACATGGTTGTTAAGTGAGTCTGCCTTCCCCACTGACTTTGCTTATCAGAAGATCACAAAAGACAATCACATGACCCTGGGACACGGCAATCATCATAAATATGAGCCAGTTGTCAAATGTCCAAATTTTGATCATGTGACCATAGGGATGCTGCAACTTAAGTGTGAAAACCAGTCATAAGTCATGTTTTTCAGTGTCACTGTTACATTATGTTATTAGTTGCAAAGTCAGGTCCGACCCATCGCGACCCCATGGACTATGTTCCTCCAGGCCTTCCTGTCCTCTAACATCTAAACAAAGAGTAAATTGAGGACTACCTTCCGATACAATTTAGTAAAGTTGCAGTTTTGTTCTGATGTAAGGTGGAATGAAAGAGGACAACCAACAAGATGAATGAACTCAGATATGGTGGCCATGAGTACACCAACAACCTGATGGTGCATAATCAATCAATCAAAGTAAGTTTAGCAGATCATAGTTAATTTTTAATGATTTGGTAACACAGATGTAAACTGAATTATGGTATTTTTCAGAGTAATAAGATGCTCCCAAGTATAAGATGCACCTAGCTTTTGGGGAAGAAAACAAGGGGGGCAAAAACTTGCCTCTGCCTCCCAGCAATTTGCCTCCTTGTAGCAAACAGCAAACAGCCTGTTTCAGCTTCAGCACAGCCTGATTAGAACAAGCAGCTGATTGTTGGTTGGATCCGACTCCCAACAACCAGCTGTTCCAGGCTACAGGGACTGCCATAGTGGCATAGCCTATTGCCACCTCTCTGTGCTCATTTTTGGCCTCTGTGTCCTGTTTCAGCCTCTGCATGCCCCGTTTTCAGCTTCTGTGCACCCCATTTTCAGCCCATTCCAGGTGGCAGGGATCAGAACAGGCAGAAAATGGGGTGCGCAGAGGCCAAAAATGGGGTGTGGAGGCTGAAAATGGGGCGTGCAGAGACGGCAATCCCTACAGCGTGAAATAGCTGGTTGTCGGGGGCTGATCCAACCGACAATCAGCTGCTTGTGGTAATCAGGCTGTGCTGAAGTTGAAACAGGATGTTTGCTGTTTGTTGCGAGAAGGCAAATTGCTGGAAGGCAGAGGCCAAAGGGTGGGGGCGGTAGGTGAGTGGGCGGGGCTTCGGCAACATTTGTTGTATAAGATGCACAGACATTTCCACCCACTTTTAGGGGTGGAAATAGTACATCTTATACTCTGAAAAATACAGTACATGCAGTAATTTGCCATTCAAATCTCTTATTATTCCTCCAGAATTTTCTGAAATTCAAGATAATCTGTCCTGTTTGCGGAATGGGATGCCTTGCCACGGCCAGCTCGCCACTGCCAACTGACTTCTGCGAACTTGCCACTCCCAACTTGTTGCAGAATAACTCCACACGGCCAACTCACCATGGGGATAACTTGCTGTGGGTGGCCAGACGGAGAACTGGGCAGGCGAGCGCACTAGCGAGCAGTGGGCACAGCACAGAGTGCGTTGGGGTAGGGACTAGGGAGACAGTGGCAGCTGGGGCCTTCCCATTTTCACATCCTGCCTCCCCACTGTCTGCCCTGATGAGCTATGCCCCTGGTCAGCTCTCCTTCCAGCCACTCGGGAGGTGATGGAGGGTGTGAAAGGGATGGGTAAAGGTGTAGTGAGTCTGGGGAAGATAAGCAGGGGTGTATGAGAGGCATGGCATGAGGATACATAAAAAGTGTAGTGCAAACACAGAGGGTCTGGGAGATGATGCACAGGTGCGGGAGACTTACCCCAAGGACTTGCAACCTTTAACCACTGACTTTCTGGGGAAGCCAATAAGGAAGACTGCAAATGATTATCATGTCATTGTGGGATGCTGCAACAAGTCATAAGTGTGAAACAGTTGCCAAACACCCAGATCATAATCATGTGACTGCAGCAATGGTGGGATTGCTGGAACCTCAAGGACCATTCAGAACCACTATTCATTCAGCATTGTTATAGTTTCAAATAGGTCACTAACTACCTATAAGTCATAAGTCTGACAGCTTAGCAGGAAGAATAGCACCAATGTTAAGGATCTCAATATTCCCAAAAGACAATTAAGGTATTTTTTTCCTCTTCTGAAATCCAATGATGATTCAGACAAAGAAAAATGACCTCAAAAGAGATACGGAATGCTTCCAATGCCCCACTTATGCAGTGCTTAAAAGAAAATGACAGGAACAGCAGTGCATATGCGCAGTGGGCAGAGTACAGTTTCTATCAAAAATCTTCAGCTTGTGAAAGTTATTGATGTAGGCTTTGTATGAAACACAAAGATCATGACAAAGACTTTAAATCAATGTGCATTTTTATAGAATCACAGTTGGAATGAACTTTGGCAGTCATCTGATTCAATTTTTTGCTCAAAACAGATTCAGCAATCCAGGATGCTGAACAGCCCTTTCTCTCTGGCTCAAATATTTACCCCTTCTCTTGGGCACTTGATACCATAGTTCTTTTAATAGCTAGCTAGACTCCTCAGAGATAGTTTCCAAATGCAGCATTATCACCCTTTTTGTTTAAGCTGCCACCACCTATTTCAGTTAGGGGTCCCACCTCCCATGGATAAAAAGGAAATTCTCTTTATTTTCTACTGTCTTACTTGTAAGTAATGTGGACAATTTTTTTAGCTATGTCTTGCTGGTGCACAGTAACTAAGGACTGAAAGTAATGAGTATAATCTAAGATACAAAAATATGGTTTTACTAAACCTTGACCCTACAAAACAAAACTACTTATCTGGACACCAGAGATTAGACAACCATTTGAGTGGAATGCTATAAGGTTTCTTGCTTTAGCAGGGGGTGGACTATAGACCTCAAGGTCCTTCCAATGCTGTTATTCTGTTAATGAATCCTTCTCTACAGTGATAAAGTTTTGACACTGGGGATCTGTGTTTAAAAACCCTTCCCTCAATATGAGTTCAATGTGCTACACTTTTTCTCTCATTAATCATCAACTATTCTTCCTCCCAACTAACTTCCAATGACTAGCAATTCACCATATTCACAATCTATCTTATTTCAGCATCCCTCTTCTTAATCCTTCCTGGTTAGCAAGAAGAAATGTAAGAAACCTAATTTTTCAGTGGAGTCAGCCACTGTAGCAGGTACAATGTCTCTGACAGAGGCTATAACTTTGGAATTCAGCTCCATTGCAAATTAGCTCATCATTAAAAATGTCCCAATTTCACCATAATTTCCATGGTTCTGGACTTGTACTTGAAAATAACAAAGAACAACTTTCTTCTATCCATGACAGGCTTTTAGGCAACACAATTATCATAGTGTGCTTTAATTTGCTCTTTTTCTTAACGTTGACTATTCTAAGACTTGGTTTCTGTACCACTCATTATCCAGGCTGCACTTTTCTGAAGATGCTACTACAAGTTGTCCTCAACTTATGACCACAATTGAGCCCCAAATCTCTGTTATTAAGCGAGACAGTTAAGTGAGTTTAGCCACAGCTGTGAAGTGAAACACTGTTAGTAACAATGTGGTTAAATGAATCTGGTTTCCCCATTGACTTTGCTGGTCAGAAGGTCACAACAGGTGATCACATGACCCCAGGACATTATAACTGTCCTAAATATGAGTCAGTTGCCAAGTGTCTGAATTTTAATCACATGACCCTGGGGATGCTGCAATGGTCGTAAGTCTGAAAAGTGGTCATAACTCACTTTTTCAGTGCCATTGTAATGTTGAACAGTCACTAAATGAACTGCTGTAAATCAAGGACTACATCTATTTGCAAATATTCTTAAAATGCAGCACCTAAAGTTCAATTTAACATTCCACATACAGCCTACCATAGTATAATGGATTATTACTTCCTGTAAGCTAAACACTACTTTTCTGCTAATGCAGTCTGAAAATTATATACATTTTCAAAAGAGCCATAGTATGTATGGCTTGAATTCACTGAGGACACAGAATCTTTTTCACATGTTCTGCTTTCCAGGTAGATGCTTCCCATCCTATATCTACACTTTCAATTTCTGTATCTAAATAAACATTTTTACATTTATTTCGTTTGAAGTTTACCATGTTAATTTCAGCCATCAGCTTTTTGTAAAATCTTGATGCATCACTAAAAGCATATGCAACTGCAAGATTTATATTCTGCCCATCTAGCCATCAAGCAATTCTAGGCAGCTTACAAAATAAAAACAATAATATAAAACATTAAAATATTAAAATGATAAATATTAACATTAAAATTAACAAAGACGGGTAGGGAAAAAGACAATATACAATGGAGTGGGTATAGAATCTTTTCTAATCCACTAAGCACCTCCAGTATAGAATACCTCCATCAAGACTCCAGACCAATTGGCAGAGCCAGGTTTTAAGGCCCTTCCGAAAGGCCACAAGTGTGGGGGTGGATCTCAGCTCAAGGGGCACAATGTTTCAGAGGGTGGAAGCCATGGCAGAAAAGGCTCTTTTCGTGGACCCTGCTAGCAAGAATTCCTTGACCAACAGGATCTAGGACAAGCCCCTTCTGTCAGCAAAGGTGGGGCAGGCCAATCCCACTGGGGTGAAACAGTTCCTCACATAAATTGTGTGAGCATGTTTGGAATAAAACTAGGCTTTGGGTGCACTTACGTCATACTGGCCAACTGCTACAGACCTTTCCACTAGCAGGAAATGCTGCATGAAGGGAAGGTAACCAAGCCTACAAATTCATTAGCTTCCTAAAAACATTACATGAAAATCCATAATGGGAAGTCAATATTTGTGGGCCCACACAGTGAAGAACATGGCATATGAAAATTGCAACTAATAATGAAACATTGGTAAAGAGTATCAATTAATGAATAACTGCAAAATAAGTTTAGTTTCATTCTATAGAATAAAATTCATAAATATGTTCAGGGAAGTAAAGGGTAGGTTTTAATTATGAATGAAAACATTAGAATATCAAAAAGTATGAACTGGGATTATCTAGGTTGTTGTGAGTTCATATGAAAGTAGAAATCCATAGGCTGCAATAGTTGCATTAAGTTATACTTCATTGAATGGTGATAATGAAAGAATCAGGGATGAGTTCTGGAAAAAGTTGCAACATTCTAAGTGAATGAGAATGACACAGGAAATACAGAAAAAGACATTGTACCATTTGGAGACCCAAGAATGAATAAAAAATAATTATTATTTGGTAAAGACCTGCTTAGAGAAGTGTCTGTTTCAAATACATGGGTTAAGCATAAATGAATCCATGTATGGAAAATCAATTGGAAAGTGTGGCTGATTGTATTTTTAAAATGAAAGATTGGACAAATTAGTCAAATGCTATGAAGTGCTATGAGGTTCTTGATCTGGGACAGGTCATAACGTGGCAGTGTCCCATGTTCCAAGTATTTTTACATTTTGGGAAAAATGATATGCAAGAAAAGGAAAAATGTGAAAGGAACTAGAGTGCAAGCAGAATGACTGCTGGAAGAGACATTTTTTATGATAACTCCTATATGCAGAATACAAATTAATTTCCCAAAAGAATGAATAAACAGTAGAAATGAAGAAAGACAATGTAGAAATTGTTTGGAACACAATGAAAAGAATTGAAGGATGCTGAGTTGTTAGTAGGAAATATGAATGTTTAATCGAATGATGAGTTGAAAGAAACTGTCAAATGAGGTAAAAGATACAAAGACTGTTGAAAATGGCAAAATGAATGTGAAGTTGTAAAGAATGTGGTCAATTTAATTAGATTTTAATTAGCATTAAAAATATTCTGGAAGAAAATGAAAAAACCTAAACAAGAAGCCTCAAGCAAAATGAATGGAATTTAAAATAAAGATGATGGGATGATTTGGGATGAAATTAAGTTAAAGGAATGCTTTAGAGAACTCTACGGGAATAATAATTGTATGGCACAGTACAGAGTTAAATCCCAGAAATGTTCAAGTCCATGAAAATTACTTATATAAAGGAAATTATAAATCTGGAGAGAAAGTCGCAAAATGGCAAGGCTGAAGATATAGACAATTAAACTGAAAAAATGCTAAATATGGTGGTGGCTTGTTTATGCCGTGGTTTTGGGATTTGTTTAATGCTCATGTTTGAAGACACCATATAAGTCTGATGACTGTACCTCTATGCAAAGGGCAATATTTTTTTAAAAAAGTGAAGATCAACTTTACAAGGTATTAATCTGTTATGCAAGCCTGGGAAAGCCTTTGGCAGAATTAAAAGGATGAAAGTGATGACAATAAGCAAAATATGGGAAGTGGAATGCTGCTTTGCTCAAGGCAGAGGGTGAACAGATACATTTTGTTCTGTGGTAGGTCACTGAAAAATGTACAGCTAATCAAGCCCACGAAGTTGCCAGTGGAGTCATTAAATTTGCCAGCTGCAATAAAAACATTTTGTTCCTTGCAATCACTGAGCCTACTATTGTTCAGGGTTGGTTCTGCACATATTCTGATTATTCACACTTTGAAACCATCTAGTCCAAAATCACCAGAACTTTACTGCAAGTTTCCTGTACTACTTCAAGTGAGCTTTTAATTAGAACTTAGTTGCCCCTCTATATCACTTCAAATGAGAATCTGTTGCCAAAAAAAAGAAAGAAAGAAACAGACTCTGCAGTGAATTATGTATTGCTTACTTTGGTTGACTAACTTCATTTCCATTTAGAAAAAGACCTTTGCCAACTATTCATCCACCAATGATTTTTCTGACCCATTCCTATTGTCACTTGAAATCATTACCTATTTAAGTAATTAAATAGGGAATTCTTGATCTAGACATATAGATCGATAGATCAAAAATTTCATCTTATTAATCAGGGACATTTTTCAGAGAGGGTGAGCAAAACTATTGCCGTGTTCATATAACATGCTATTCTTGAACAAATAAACCACATTGTGATTGTTTTGTGTGAACTCAACCTATTAGCATCACTCTAACTTGCAAAACAATGTGTATTTTCTTCCAGTGGTCATTTAAAAATATTATCATAAATGTGCAACTCTGAAAAATTACTGGTAATCACTATAGAAAAGAAAGGTCTTCCCCACAGAAGTAAAAACCTAGAGTAGTTTGTTTTACATTCTTGTGGGTGGATGTTGACACCCACCCAATTTCTTTCCATATGCCTGTCTTTATTAGCAGAATGTAAATTCTTTGAATACAAACAGCATCCCTTTCATGTGGAATCAACACATTATACAAAAAATGAACAATAAAAAAGCTAGAAAATCCCAACTCTACCTGAAAAATGCTGTATCTACCCCAATTCTGCAACACTTGAACTTGGATCGGCTCCATTTTAGCTCTTTCTGTAACATATTCTTATCTTTCATTTACTGTTACAGAAACCAAACACCAAGTACCAGTAATTGTGGAACAAATCGTCTCCAAGTACTACAGTTAAGCTTTGCAAACACATACAACATAATGAAATAGAAATAAAAATCATATTCACCATGGTTTTCTCCGATTCCTGGCCCACTCTGATTTTTTCCAGAACTGCTACTGGAGATCCACCTACTGGGGGTGGGGAGGTGGGGGAAAGAAAAATTAGGTAAGATCAGCAAAATGCCATCAGAAGCAAAAGCAAATCTTCCTTAAATGATATTTTACAACACCATTATTGAAAGCATTAAATTGTAAGAATATATTACAGGCTATCATGCAACATTGTACTATGAAACTATGAAACTCCTAAACAGCAGGAGAAAGTAAATGGTTAAACTCCTCCCACTCTGAAGCTACAAAGGTGAAAGAACAAAGTACATGAATCTACCACTGTTCCTAAAACGTGCTTCAACAACTGGCTGTAATAAGAAGAAAAAACAGAAAAATACTAAGCAGAAAATCTAGCAAAACAAAGATTTGGCTTCTGGTTTAATCTCCTGCACCTTGCATCAAATCAATTATTTAGAGTTAAATATGAAAATGTGCACCTGTGGTATCTGTGAGAATCTAATTGGGGGTGCATATATGTTTATATTTTACAATGTTTGTGTATTTCCTCAATTACAAGACTCTGAAGAGAACATATGTACTACTGCGTGCAGGGTCTGAGCAGAGTGGATACTTTTGTGCTGCCCCAGTATACAGTATGTGTGTTTTCATTCTCAAATTGTCCCGAGTTTTGTGCATGGCTGTATTGGCAAAGACAAAACGGGCTGCATACACTCCATTATGGTCATGTGACCAGAAGGGAGGGGGGAGGGGCTTAGAATAGAGTATTTTGCAGCATACCAAGCTGCTACCTAATTGCCTCTCCCATGGGATACATTCCAGATGTATTTTTCTGCAGTGCTTCTTTCCTCAGTCTATCTAGGAATCTGGGCCATCTTCCAACTTGATCTTTCATTAGCTGACTTTCTGCTATACTGAACCGTGTTAAGTCTTGTGTTCTTTACTGAGTTACGCTGTCGTTGATAGATGGGATTCCCAGGTCCCTTTTACACAACTTCCTTCCCATCTCGAGTGCCTCCCCATCTCGAGACTGACAAGTTGTGTGACTTGGGTGGCAGGGGCTCTGCCAATCAAGTGTCCCATCTACTTGTTCAAACTGAATTGGGTGAGCTACGGATCTCAGCTTTATTTCTAATTGTTCAATGATGGGGAGCCCGATTAAACATCTGGAGCACCCAGTGTCTATTACTGCTTCTATTTCCCCTTGTACCCCAACCTCCCACCCTTCTGCTGGGTTGCAAACAAGAAGGTAGGAGAAACTAGTCACTTCTGGAACCGTTTCCAACCTTTTTCTGGTAGGGGTCATGGGAAGGATCTCTCTTTCTTCTTTACAATGAACTAATGTGCTGTGCTCCTGCTTTCCCCTCATGTTGCGATTATGTGTACGATGTCTTTTTGCACATGTCTTTTTCTGGGTCATATGACCAGAAAGGAAACTTAGAATGGAATATATATAGTCCTCGACTTACAGCACTGAAAAAAAGTGACTTACCACTGTTTTTCAAACTTACGACGGTTGTAGCATCCCCCATGGTTATGTGATCAAAAGTCAGGAGCTTGGCAACTGACTCATATTT
The DNA here is from genome assembly GCA_032468015.1 of Mimophis mahfalensis. Taxonomy (NCBI): domain Eukaryota; kingdom Metazoa; phylum Chordata; class Lepidosauria; order Squamata; genus Mimophis; species Mimophis mahfalensis. Next base: position 14,189 of record JANHFR010000956.1, on the reverse strand, counting down.
ATGTTGGTACCAGTGTCCAAGGGTCATGTGATCACCTTTTGCAACCTTCTCATAAGCAAAGTCAATGGGGAAGTCAGATTCACTTAACAACTTAGGCAAGAAAGGTTACAAAAATGAGGCAAAATTCACTTAACCAATGTCTTAGCAGCAGAAATTTTGGGCTCCATTGTGGTTGTAAATCAAGGACTACCTGTATTCCAAGTTCATAACCAACTGCCTATCCCCATAGGGATATATATAGGCAATTTTTTCAGGTTTATTTTTCCTTCCCAGCCCCATAACTCCTCTGGGTCATCTTGTACTTCAAATATTCTTTTATCAGCTTTACCTTCCTCACCAAATTTAGTCCCATTTTGCTGAATTGGAAAAAATAACTCTCCAGTGGAATAAATATTTAATCGAAGTTTCTATTAAGTCAAATTGGCTATATAGATTCCCCATTTTTAAAATTTACATCTCTATCAATTACTAAAGAACAAATTGTGAGGAAGAACATCTAGTTAAGAACTAGATGGTGTAGAGGAACTTGAGTATAAACTTGGCAAAGAAATGCAAAAACTGCTAAGTAAAAAAAAAATCAGTTCTGGGAAAGAAGTAGTAAGAAAAAAATCCAGATTTTTCGATATAAAAGGGGCAGAGGGACAAGAGTCTGTTGTTATAGCTGAAAACACTAGATGAGCATTCCAGAAATCCTTCTTCTTGTTTCTTCCTCCTTAAGAATCCTGTTTCGTAACCTTCCCTTCCTTGAAGGGCTTACAACTGTTAACAGAAATTGTAATAGATGGAGCACTGATTTGATTCTAGAGTGGTTCTGTGTGAAGAAACAGGGAAAGAAATGCATACTCCTTTGTTCTGGATTTTTCTGGGCACACCCATGACATGTATGTCAAAAGGTGTATGCCGTGATGTTCTGGGTGACACACCAGTGTACACCAATACCTAACAACTATTCTTGAAAAGACTAGTTCTCATGGGATTTTTGGTTGCTGTGGAGGCCATACAAGAGAATGAGGTGTGCTCTTGCACGGCCTCCGGAAATCACATGAGAGGGCTGTCTGCTTGTATGGCCTCCAGAGTCTCCAAAAATCACGCAAGAATGGAGCTGCAGGCTTTTGGAGGCTGCAGAAGCTGAAGAAAAGCATTTGCCTAAGTCACTACAAGAACAAAAGCCTTGTGTGACCTGGAGGAACTTCCAGTAGGCTGCAGGGACCTGTCAACAGTGCCAGGAAGGTAAGTGGAGTGCAGATCTTGGGGAGCACTTGGTCACAAGGGACAACTGTGCCTTGAAGAATGACACTGGGTGGTCTTTTTAAGTAGCAGCGGTGATACTAGGGCTAAAGTCAAGGCCTGGACCCCTACTTCAGACCCAGCACAAGGTACCATTCAGAGTTCTCACCTGAGGCACAAACGAGATACTTAAATTACAGGTAGACGGGAAAACTATTTGTTCAGCAACCATTCAAAGTTATGACAGCACTAAACAAATAGTAGTTATGACTGGTCCATGAAGTTATGGCTATTGGAGCACCTTGCAATCACACAACCAAAATTCTGCCCCTTTGGCCACCCTGTATTCCATCTATCTACTCCGGCCATACACCTCCCTCTGGCTGACATTTGCTGTCTTTTTCCTGCTGGCCCAGGATCCAGGGACTGGTTGAAGGTGTGAACTGGGCATGGCTAGTTTAATGAAAAGAAGAGGTGACACGACAGTAGTCTTCCAATATTTCAGGGGCTGCCACAAAGAAGAGGGAGTCAAGCTATTTTCCAAAGCCCTTGAAGGCAGGACAAGAAGAAATGGATGGAAACTAATCAAGGAGAGAAGCAACCTAGAACTAAGGAGAAATTCCTTGACAGAACAAGGTGAGTGTGGCAGAGCAATGGTGCCTTGTCTTCCGAAGGGACATGTTAGGTTCAGAGGCGGAGGAAGCAGTGGGATGGAGCTGGTGGAGAGGGTAGAGCAGCTAGGTGGATGGCAGCTCCCTGTGTAGGTGGCATCTGTCAACACTGAACAAGGCCTTGTGAAACTGCCTCCTTTGTCCAGGAAACCACTGCCTGCACCTCCCCTGTCTCTTCCATTAGCTCTGTCCCACTGCCTCCTCCCTGTCTGAGCCCAGTGAACTCCCTTCAGACGAAGCCCTGCCATCCTGCCATATACATCCTGGATCTGCACTCTGGGCCAGCACCTGGATCCTGGGTTAGCATCAAGAAGAATAAGATGCCAAAGTTCAGCTAAAGGCAGCACGGACAGTAGCGATGGAGAGCATTCAAAAGTGCAAATGGGAAAGGAAGACAGCCAAGTGAGGGGAACTGAAGCAAGGCAACTGTGGCAGGGCAATAATATCTGAAATGGTATCAGGTGATTACCACTATTCCTATCCCTGCACATCTTCAACAAATTATAACACCAACACCAGTTTTGCCTGTAAGAATGACTGGCAAATTAGAACTAAGACAGTTAGATATAGTAAGTTATCTGGGGTTTTATTTTGATAACATGTATTTTAAATAAAACAAACTATGTTCGCTCTTAGTATTCCTTAGTGAACTAAGCAAGACTTACCGTACTTGTGAAACAATCCCATAATATCTATTCCCAATTAAATCCCCTTTAATTCAATGAAGATATTACTCAGTAAGTGGGTTTAGGATTACAGCCTGGAATCCTCTGAGCAGAAAACTGGCTTATGCTTATTTAAAAACATAGTTATCCTATACTTGTACTTTGACCAAAATTTAAGCACTCAGTAATTGGACTGTTCATTCAATAAATTGGATTACTCCAGAAACAGCCGACATGTGTCAGTGAACACACTAGATCAGGCACTAGCAGGTAAGCTAAGCTATATGCAAACATTGATTAATCAATTCATTGAACCGCAATCTTATATCTACTTCCCTGAAAGCTATGACATAGAACTCTATATTTTGTGCTTAAAGCTATTGTCAGCCTTAATATAAAAATGTAACAAATTATGGCTAAAGGCTTAAAGACAAATGCTAATAATACATTATAGTAGATATAACTGAAAAGTAACTCTATTTCTGTATTTATGTGAAATAAGACAAACATTCCCCAATTTTATCAAACAGGAGTAGGAAAAATAGTGTCATTTGCTCCTTTCTACATAATTACTGCTGGTAAAAGTTTTTCTCAAATTGCAGCATTGGCCATTTTATACACTGGTCTTCTGTTGCTCCCCAGCAAATGCACTTTTGCCAAGAAACCAGAATTTATTAAGAAATCTAACACTATAAAGAAAGGCAGGGGTGACCTCATTTCTGAAAATAGCTACTATTCTTTCAAAGTTAAAGCAATTCTCTTAGGTTCATGTCTCCATTCTTTTGTAACTATCATCAAGTACAATTTTCAAAGCTAAACTCTTTCAATACAGCTTTTATTTATTTTCTTTTTCATTTTGGGGAACTTTTCCAGTGCACCATACTCAGAAACTGTGATGTATCAAAAGTCCTGCTTCCCCAAGTGATCACTCAAATAATTTTAGGAACCAGTGCATGAAAGCAATGGCAACTTTCCCACAGCAGACTGCCTCGGATAGTTTCACATAGCCATTACAGCTACAGTAGTAGTAGACAGACCTTTTCTTCTTGAATTGTCCAAGCAGCCAAACTATGACATTGAATTCCAAAAACAATGTGCAGATAATATAGAATGTTATAAATATTAGGCTAGCCCAGGGGTCTGCAAACTGTGGCTCTGGAGCCACATGCAGCTCTTTCAGCCTTCGACTGTGGCTCCCTGTCGGCTGATTCCATCACTGACTGGCCCCTGCCCTCCCCTCCCCGTCACTCCTCGCCTGGCCTGAGAAGGGTGATGGTGTGAGATGGAGACTCACTCCATACTCCAGAGCAGGAGGCAACTGGGTGGGAATAAGAGTTGGCCACGCCCACCCAGTCATACCGGGTGTTAAATTATTGGCTCCTGGTGTTCTTTTTTCTGTGGGAAACTGGTCCAAATGGCTCTTTGACTGTTTAAGTTTGCAGACCCCTGGGCCCAACTAGCCAAAGGGCATCTAAAGAGAATCCTCCATTTTTCATACTGTCCACAGACCTTGCTTTCTCCTGAAGCAGCGGTACTCTCTATGGTCCATTCAGAAGTAATCAAAATAAGCCAGTCTCCAACTTCATAAATGCTTTGTCTAGGTGTACGCACAGGTAATTTGCCACTGTGATCCCAGAAAGGTTTTAAAGTTTTGAAGACAAAACTATACATCACATAGAAAGAAGTGAAGAACTGTCCCAGCCCTATCTTACCCTGTTTCTTTGTAAGGAAACAAAGAGGAGGAGAAGAGAAGGAGGAAGAGGCAGATGATCCTAGTCTTCTCTTACAAAGAGGGTCCTTTTATTACTGACATGAGAACTGGGAATAATTCTTCACTGCTTCCACATTAGCAAAGGAGAACTGGATTATAACAGCAGGAGACAGGGTCTGGAGTGATAGTCTTCCTTTTCAGAAAAAGTATCATAGAATTTTTCCATGTCATCTGGATGAATTGGAAGCAAAACATTTTTAATTTGAGCTAGTTTGAGTTCAAAACACTGTAACTGGATTTAGAACAAGTCTGATGTCCAATCTAAGAATGCCCTGAATTTCATTATGAAAACACCTATTGTGAACTTGAAGCTGTTTCAAGTCCACATCCCTTCAGAGATAATCCATTTCGACTAAAAAAAACATGTCCTTAGGCTAAGTGAGGTTTATAAACTCAGAAAACTTCAAATTCAAACTATTTTGCAAGTCCTTAATTTGGACTACTAGATTTTGCATAGGATTTTCTGCCTGCTCTATGGTGTAAAATTCTCTAGATGCAGCATTGCAGCTGCATGAAAAACAGAAGGTCAAGTAAATTAGGCAAAGGAATCAACAGTGCTTCATTTCTCACAAACTGAAGCATGAATATAAACCAAATCTCTAAATCACAATCTTTGTTCACACAACCCTGATCTCAAGAAAACTGAGCAAATAGTTTCTAATGTGTCATAGCATTTATCTTCATTAACAAAGATTAATTATGCTTCCCCAACAAATAAACATAGGTGGTAAAACAAGCTAAACTTGTAAATTTATGGAACATTTATAAGATTGCTCTGTGTAGATATTTATCATACACACAGTCAGTTAGAACTATAAACAATTGTTTCCATGGAAAATTTTATCAACTGTGTTTCAGGTTTCTAACAAATTTGGTTTAATTTTTTTAACATTTTAATTGTAAGTACTTTGAGCAATTAATGTGAACTAGACAAATGTAAATATTGAAATAAAATAAAACATAGAAATGAATATTTTGGAGGTGACAAGGATTTTAAAGGAACTGTAAGAAATTACCACCATATGCACACAAATGTAATTCCAGTGGAAATTTAACGGATCATTACAAGACTTGTCTGATAGTCCACTCCAGGAAATACATGTTAGTTGGCTAGTGATTGGAAATTGCATTAAATTTATGAATATTCATAAAAAGATTTCCTACGTGAGCATTAGAACTGATCTTTTATCTACAAAGCATAAAGTAACAATGATTTTATATTGTTTTAAAGTTCGAGAATATATAATAATGATTAACTTTAAAAGATAAAATGCTTAGAAAGTCATTCCAGACAGTTAAACTTAATGAAGCTTATACTACTTACCATAAGTCTATTTCCTTTATACATTTAAATATTAAAAGATATACATAATTTAAAAACATATTTTAGTAAAAGCAAAATTTTATTAAAAACAACGAAGATAAAAATCTAATGCCAGAGAATCTCTGTAACAAGAAGATCTTGAAGGTGCCGTGGTGGTGCAGTGGTTAGAATGCACTATTGCAGGCTGACTCTGCCCACAACCAGGAATTCTATCCTGACCAGCTAAAAGCTGACTTAGCCTTCCATCCTTCTGAGGTCAGTATAAGGACCCAGATTGTTGGGGGCATTATGCTGACATTTGTAAGCTGCTCAGGGAGTGCTATAAAGCACAACAGAGCAGTATATAAGTCTAAGTGCTATTGCTATCATATCTCCTCCCGTGGTTGAAAGAGAAACAAGGAACACTTACCTAAATAGAACTGATTTTTTTAAAAAAATTATTATTTATTCAAATTTTTATACTGCCCTTCTCCCGCAGGACTCAGGGCGGTGTACAGCCATGGTAAAAACATAA
>JANHFR010000953.1:255351-269990 GCA_032468015.1 Mimophis mahfalensis | reverse complement strand
CTCCGTAACTAAGTAAAGTCCTGTTAACTAAAGGCATGCGTTTGCTTATTAATTGCTCCAGGCTTGGTAGGCGGTTCACCACTCTGAACCCTACTTCTCACACGAAAATGGAGAACAATTCAGCTTAAAAATAAACCTGAAAAAGAGCCAGGTTATGTTTAGTAAATTCACTAAAGAAAGAAAAAATATATATCCGAGGAAGAATTAGATGTAGTAGACTATTACATATACCTTGGCCAATGGATCTCAATGGAAGGCGATATAATAAAGGAAATTGAATGGCGTGTTAAATGTGATTGGCAGGCATTCAGCAAGCTGAGCGTAATTTTGAAGAACAACCTCCCCCTGTGCCTGAAGAGAAAAGTTTTTGATCAGTGTCTGCTAAACTCTTAACGTATGCCGTTGAAACATGAACACTAATCTCACAATCGATACAAAAGCTATGAGTGGTGCAAAGAGCCATGGAAAGATACATGCTTGAATTACAAGACAAGATAGAAAGACTTGCCCATGAATTGGAGAACAGAGAAGAGTATATGATGTCATCGAAAGAGTAAAAGAACTGAAATGGGAATGGGCTGGTCACATAGCAAGAAGAACTGATGGCAGGTGGACCAAAGCAGTCATAGAATGGATCCGACTTGATAAAAGGTTCCATGAAAGAGACCTAAAACAATTTGGATCGATGACATCAGCAACTATTGTGGGTCCAATTGGCAAAAGAAATCTCAGGACCATATAGATTGGAAACATGCAGAAGAGATCTTCATCCTGCAGTGGATAGATGATGGCTAAAATGATGATGATGATTATAGCTATGTCTAACCAATTAACCCAAATGCTACTTAAATAAAAGCTATATTAATCTGAACTGTAATAAGATATAGCAGTCAATATGCCTTAATGTCAGAAGGATAATTAATGTTTGGAAATACAAGATCCCTTCCTCTCAGCAGCAAAAACAAAATCCTGTCTATATACATTTTCTGAACACATCTGGAGTGTCGAACTTAGGTCTTTGACCTGACTCAGCAGGAATCTTCTTATATAAAAATGTCCTTTGTTTTTACTCTACCAACACTTCCTGAAGTCATATTGTGAAAGTGCCACAGGCAGGAGCCTCATACTAAATTCACTATTGGAACAAGGGAGCTAATTTTAAATGAGAAAATTTTATTTGAACCAGGATTTTCCTTCTGTTAATTGGGACAATAAAAATTAAAATCATTGTGCTTTTTTTGACAAAGTTCAAAATATTTGTGTTAATGAAGAAAGCTGCACATGTAGAGTATACGTCCCTAGAAATATTACTAGTTTTTAATAGAATTAGATGGAAAAGTAGTGAAGCAACTGTCTAGGTGAACTTCAAAGCACAGAGAAAATGATAGCTAATTTTGATACTGTAAACAAGTTATCTTAGAAACTATTCAAGCAGGAATAGGATTTCTCAGAACTCAAGTTACTTTACTTTTTCAGTATTCACATGTCACATAATTTAAGAAGCTCCAAAATACTCTTCAAAGGCTGAAGTGAGTTAGAAGCTGCTGGAACAGGAAAAGTCTAGGAAATTTTCTTCCTAGGTATTGCCCAAAGGTAATAATGTATGTATACAGTATTACCTGGAAATAAAGTACCATTGCATAAAATGGTACTTAAAATAGGATAATTGATATTAATGAAGAAGACTGGCTTTATTGAGCCTGGGAGTTCAGCAAAGAGTCACGCTATCTAGGTGGGGGAAAAGTTACAGTATTGATGTTGAAGACTAGATACAGGAGGTGATGCCTAGTGAGTTTTGAAATGTTCTTTTATTGAACAAATCAGAAAATGGAGCAACAGGTTTTTATATGATCTAGATATAATTGGATATTAAAGGGTTGGTTTAATTTTATATTAATAGTATATGGATTTTTCTTATTTCAGTTTTAATACATTTTGATCACCATGATTTATTTCTTTTTTTTTTTGAAGCAACTGTTTCATTTTTTTATATTTTTAATTATTTAAATATGTACAATCAAATTAATCAATGTAACATTTATTTTAATTACTACTTGGTTACTATTTACTAATATAAATAATTATATATTTTAAATAAATACACATATTTAATTATGCCTTTAATTATTATAATTTCATAATTTTTGATACTTAAATTTTGTTATTAGAAGTATTGGGTAAATAGGTGTCTATACATAGCCATCACTGTGGTTACCCAACCCTTTTAAAATTCTGCTCCATTTCTCTGGACTTGTCAAACTATCCATCAATTAAATAAAATATTAATATATGAGAAATCAGCTATGGTTGAAGATCAGTGATAATTTAATTTAATCCACTGACTATGCAACCATAAAAACTCTTAAAAGTAAGATATGCCAAAACCACAGACTATTATTTTTCTAACAAAAAACCTATTACAACTGGTTAGGATGTCATAAAAGTACTAACAGTATTATTAAATACTTTTTATTACGTGAGGGTCAAGGTTTTTGTTTCTTTAAAGCAACTTCAAATAGCCCACATACTGGGTTATTGCATCTTTAATATGGCTGTTATATAAACAATCACATTTTATATAGGAAATGACATAACCATACAAATTACATATGGAATTTAGGCACACATTCAAGCACAAATGGCAATGCATTGTTTTAAATGGCATACTTGTATGTTTACCCATTCAACTCAGTTCTCATATTTTAGCCAAATACAACAAAAATTACTAGCACATATCTGTCTCATAGTATACTATTTATTTGAAATTTGAATCTTTACAAAGACTCACTTGGGACAGAGAATGACTTTAGAAAGTTGATACAAATGAGGCATTTTCTGTGAAAGAGAAGAGAGAGAGAAACCTACCATAGGAAAGCAGAACTTTTAACCAACATCATTTTATCACTCTTCTCTTCTGCCCCCAATGTTTATCATTCATCAATAATGCCAGTTCCCTGCAGAAAAGTGGTATAATTGGCTATAATAATAATAATTTGACTTGCCACTCTTCCCACTTTCTATTAAAATCTAAGTAGCTCAGAAGGTTATTGCTAGGGAGACTTATGTCTTTGAATTTTCACCATATCTTGATGTACTTTTTGGTATTCATGGGCAAACACAGCCATGATACATTTAAATATTAATGAATATTTAATTGAATAATACTTTTTAATCTTCATTGTAGAGTTTTCAAAACATTATAATCTCTGCTGAATCCAACTAACAGTTCATCTAGATCAGGTTTTTCAATCCATTTTTGTATATAATTTTTTTAATTAAGGATTTTGATTATAATAGTAAAAACTAATACAAGCTAAACTTAAAGAGAAAAAAGAATAGTAAGAAGGCATACCAATTGCAAAAAAGGAAGGGAAAATGATAAAAAAGAGAAAAGAAATATGTAAAGATTGATTTTTTCAATCTTTATTAAAAGGTAGAGAAAATTAGTAAATCTTCATCTTTAAGTTTACAAACAACATCACTTCATTTCATATTACATCGCTTCCCTGCAAGTAAATCCATTAGGATATTAACTTTTCAATCCCGGTGTCAGCAAAAAGTCTGTAAAGGATTGCAAAGATGTTTTTAAAAAGTCTTACTTTATCGTTGATTAAGTATACTAACTTTATATTCCTTTCTTTCACTTCTAAAAGTCTTAATTTTTAGATCATTCAAATATTATCATAGGATTTGATTCTCTTTAATTATTTACTCCATCACACAGAATTCTTCAAGGATTTAGCAAGCTTGGTTTATCATTTGCATGTTCCCTTTAATTTTTAAAGCTTCAGTCAGGTTTTTTTGAATATTTTTTTTTTTCCAAAACCTTGTCTTGGATTGTCATTTGTAGTTTCTCTGTTGGTACTTTCTCTATCCTATTAGACAAAATTTGCTTTACATCTGTCATTCCCGCATTTGAAGATAATCTACCCATAGAATCTGACATCATTATTGACACTATTGATATTGTAAATACCAATTACTGGCTCCATTCTTCAGTGTTCTCCTTTAATATTTCTGATGTTATGACACCTTGTGTCATTTTGTAGTCCCAGTAAATTGATGATTAATTCTAAAATCTTATAGCAAAAGTCAATATTCCAAATTTAACTAGACTCACAATCCATTTGTAGCTTTCTTAGATCAAAATCATATTTGGCTTTCTGTTGTTTATTTCAAATTCTTTGAATTCTTAATCTTGTAATTACTTTTTTACTTGTTCGGTGTTGAAGCTAAACTCACTCAGAGACTTTTCAGATCTGTTATTCTAATACCGGCCTGTCAAACTGGTGGCCTGCGGTCTGGATATGTCACACACAGACCATGCCCACCCCAACTCCGCAAAGGTGAAAAACATCACAATATGTCACTATACATCACATGATGTGATCGAGTTTGACAGCCCTGTTCTAATAACTTTATTATAGTAAATAGGAAATTTCCAAAAGTGATTAGAAAGTGAGACTTCCTTTGAAAGGTTCCATTGAGATTGAAAGTAAGATGGTTAATTCCTTTGTCTTCCAGCATCCAAACCCGTGGAAAACTGTTATCCCACAGTCTCCTTGTGAGGAACAGTTATCTGAAGCATATATGGTGGATCTCCTGTCCTCTTCTTACCCACAGAGGTTCCAAAGAATCAGTCTATTCACCAGTTCTTTGCTCTTTGCCACACCATTGTCAGTTCCATTATATTTCACAGTGCTCTGTGCAAACTAGGATGTCTAATTTAAAAACTATCTTGCAAGGCAATATACTGGATCCCACAGATAATGGGTAATAAATAAGCAAAGAAGCAAAGAAGAGGATTGGTTGTATCAGATTTCACTTCATTACACTTCACTGCTTGTTGTTTAGCCTAGATGAAAAGTGGATGTTGCTAAGATATCGAAGGTTTTTGGAATTAGAAGGACATGATCTGAAATTTGGATGGCTTACACATCTATGGTATGTTAAAACAGGGATTCCCAAACTCGGGCCACTGGAGGTGTAGCAGGAGAGTGAGCGAAACTGAAGCCATCCCTCCCCACAACCCTTAGAAAAATTGAACAGAATTATGTACAAATGATAAGCATACTATTGCTAAAACATTTAAACTTTTGTTGAAATATGAGACAGAAAATTAAGTGAAAAATGTATGATAAAATGTGCTAAAAGGTTTCACTAGAATATACAAATGGACAGTGGGAAATATGTGATTGAAAGATTTGAAATTTACATTATATTGTAGATTTAAAGAGATTTTTTAATAAAATGATATATTGTTGGTATTGATCATCAGAGAAATTGTCTAGAATGTGTCTAAAAAAACCACTTCAAATCTTTGCTGGAAAGATGAACAACATGACGGCACATTTTTCATGTATGATGGATATGTAAAAAAAGTTTGGATACAAACAAATGGATTAATTCAGGAGATTTTAAAAACTAATGTACAATTAAAATCAAAGACTTTTTTGGGGGGATTAATTGACAGACAGCTAGAAAACAGCCATGGAACATTGAACCAAAAATGCATAAGTCAATGGAAATTAATAGACACATGCACACACACAATAGATTTAGACTATAATCACAGTGTATATAGTCAATTACTGATCAAATGTGTATCTCTCTGTGTGTGTATTTGATTGTTTACAGCTTTTAGAGAAGATTCTAATAGATCAGAAATAAAACCATGCATTGTTAACTTCCATTAGTTTTAAACAGGACACTCCAAAAATAGATTTAATAAAATTATATTTATAGTAACTATGTCATCTATGTATCTAACACCCAATAATTTATTGCAGTTTAAGATTATAAGCGTTAGAGTGCAGCATGACATAAGCAGAACAAAAACACTAGTGTTTAAACACTAAACAGATCAACATCTGAAAAAGATAAAATGGAAATAATATACATTGAAATAAACATATTTGCTTGCAGTTCTCCAATTCCACACATAATGTGTACAGTTTAAAACCAGGACAGCATTCTATTAAATAATAGTTGCAAATATACAGTTCTAAATATATGAATTTTTTCTTAAACTATTAGATACTCTTTGGCTATAACAGAATTAAAGAAATATTTTTTTTCAAGCAAATACAAGATAAATACAGTGGACAATAATGGGCATGGAAAGTTAATCTGTAAAATGATTTAATATTATTGAGTCTTTAAAAATGTGCAAGAAAATAAACATGTCCATTGTAACACTACTTTACTGGGTCAGGAGTGTTTATCAGATAAAAATGTGTGCATCACTGAAGGGTATTTGAGTGGTTAAAGAACTTCTGACTTGCAGCAAAGTGAAGAAACCTACTTCAGAGGAGATGAAGCAAAAACTGAAGTCTAAATGATGTAGTACATACTTTTACAGTGTGGAGGTATTATTTCATACTGTACATCAGGTAGCAAAATGCATTGGGCCAGCAATGAATTAGGGAGTAACAAATTTAAAACATGATAAATTACAGGATGCAAAAGCAATGGTCCTGCAGTCCAGTTTTCATGTTGTTTTATCAATCTATTCTATTTAGAAGCATACTTGACCCATACTTGACCTCAAGGTACAGTGTGACAACTACCCCAGTGGTAACAACCTGATTTATGATTTAATGTAATGGTTTGAGGACATACTGTGTTGTTGTTGTTAGTTGTGAAGTCGTGTCCGACCCATCGCGGCCCCATGCACAATGTTCCTCCAGGCCTTCCTGTCCTCTACCATCCTCCGGAGTCCATTTAAGCTCACACCGACTGCTTCAGTGACTCCATCCAGCCACCTCATTCTCTGTTGTTCTCTTCTTCTGTACATCCCACAAATATCTGTGTTGCTATATTGACAGTAGCAAGTATCTCTAGATGTGGCCTTGGGAATATTGTAGACATTACTAGCATAACTAGGAATAATTTAAACATGTGACACCAGGCCACTACATTTGCTGTTTTAAAAAATTTGAATTCTTTACTACAACGTCCTTTTAATAAAGGAAGATAGAATCCTTGTGGAAGTTGTAATAAAAAAGCTTGCCAACATTAAAATGCCACTATTGTCAGTATAGAAGGCTATGGACAATTTTATTATGCTGCTCTATAGGTTTGGAGTACTCTATTGTATTTGTGCTGCTATCTACAGCCACATGACTCTACCACCATGTCTTCATATTGTTTATAAACTACATTATTAGCAGAATCAATAAACAAAATGCTAATAGGGCTCAGCCTTGTCGGGACACAACAAGTGGGAGGTGTTGATTCTGGATCCATCGAGTTCATTAATGTTTGGATAACAGCATGATTGGTGGGTTCTAGATGAGACCGAAGAGGAAACTCACAAAGTCCTTCACAATGATATGCTTCATATTCAAGAGGAGCAATTATCCAGTCATCCCAACCCATATCCTTAAAATTCACATGGAGTAGTTTTCTGCTACATTTTGCCTTCAAATTTTTGTTTGGCTGTTTTCCTTGTCGGGTTGTTAGAGGAGCCCTTCTCTTTCTCCTTTGACTGAATAGGTATTCATAAACAGTTTTGTCATCTTGACCAGATCTGGCTTTTATTTCATTGAAAAACAAGTCTCTTTTCTTTGTTCTACCAAATACTAAAAAAAGAGCCTTTTCATTGACTTGCCTTCCTGTTCTGTTAAATCCCACAATCCTTAAATCAACAGGCTTCCCCTTTTCAAAAGCCTCCAGTTCAAAACACAAGTTATTAAAGTTTTTAAAGTTCCTAAACACTTTCCAAATGTCAAACACTTCCCATTTTGCTGTATCTATGATGTTGACTGTTCGAGACTCCAAGAGGATGGATGCTTGCCTGCTTGTAGAGCAACTGGATAGCTTCACTTGGTAAGTTTTCTCAGGAGGATAAGGCTTCCAAATATCAGCTTTTTTCTTTAAAATCCGCAATTCTGCCCCCAGTAAACCATCTTTCTCAAGTGCACTGATGTCAAAAATGTATTTTTGCTTTTTAACTGCAGTTTGTTCATCTAAAGAGAAAAACAGAGAGAGGTTCAAGTATTTCTGAATAGAAATGTGTACTACTTTTCAATTTCCCCTAGCACAGGGGTCTGCAAACTGTGGCTCTGGAGCCACATGCAGCTCTTTCAGCCGTCTGCTGCAGCTCCGTTGGCTGATCCCACCACTGACTGGATTTAAACAGTCAACCTGGAATTTAATTCAGAGAAAATTCTTTTTCCTTTGAGTATATTTAAAGATATATACTGTAGATATGCTTTTCTATCATGAGTTAAAGTCCTGAGTTGTACACACTACTCATTTCAAGGGTACTTGTGGAAGAAAAACTAGCCACCAACATGGGCTTTAAGCAAAATTCACAGGTTGCTGTGTTGCCTATGATGATCTAAAGAAGAATGTAGACAACTTCCTTTGATCTTATAGTCTTCTTATTGCAGAAAAGTTTCCTGCTTATTTTGTAATATCAAATCTCAATTAAAACTATATCTTAATTAGTTTCATTCCAATGAATAAGAAATACTCCTCTTTACCAATCTGGTTTTTTTTTCTGAAATAGAAATAGACAACAGGAACAGATTATTCAGCTCTTATTCTATCGGATATATATTATTGTCTTATTTATTTATTCATTCATTTATTTATTTTATTTATTAAATTTATTTATAAATTAAATTTATAAAGCGATGGCAATGCTTTATGCAGAAAAGAAAAACACACCAGAATATATTCTGAAAACTAGTATTTACTTTAATACAAATATCAAAATCTGACAATAGCAACGCTCTTAAAGTATCCATTTCATTTAAGATGTAAACACCTGTGATTAGCAGTGTTGTGTCTTTCTGCAAATACATGGATTTTCTTACCTTGTCCTTTGTCTATGAAGCTTGTAATTGTATTGGCAAGTCCCATCTCCAGTTTCATACTTCCATTTGTATCTTTCTGTTCTGTATCAGAAAGAGCTTGGTATAAGGCAAGCATATATTCATGTGGTATGACAGCAGGATGCCTGAATGCCTCTTTAGATTCCCTTCGGGCAATAGGTTCTTTGATTGTTTTGGTTTTGAAGGAACTATCTGGTTTCCCAGATTTTTTCAATGGGGCCTTAGGGCCAAAATTCTGAGCCTTTGGAGTCACCGTCCTTATTCCTGGTTGTCTATTTGAAGTAACTCCTGCGTGTTTTTCTGTACTCCTGGACTCTGTTTTAGGCAGAGTCTTCTTTGAATTGTCAGTCTTTGCCAAGATTGCTCCTGCCTGAGCAATATTACTTCTTGTTCTAGACTTGGAATTGCCAGCGTTATATTCATTGCTCCCTATTCTAAAAGAACCTGTCCTTGGCAATCGGTGCCTCTCTTTTCCATCTACTTTGGACAATCCGAATTTTAACTCTAGGTTACCTTGACTTGTTTCAGCAGAATTCAATATTAAGGAAATGAAAACCAGATAAAACCAACTGAAGTGCCAAAGCAGTTTAGAAAAAAAGTACTGGATTTTCATCCTCTGGTCTTCCTTTGAATGCCACCAAATAGAAAAATTGAAAAGGTTCCTCTAGTTTGGCATAAAAAATGAAACAGATTAAAAGGCAAAATATGCAAAAAGACCTTTATTTTCAATATACAGAACTTCAAATCAATTTCTGTGATATTTGTATCCAGTCCCATAGTGGAAATGCTAATATTTTCAGTTCGCTGTCTCCTGATTTCTGCCAGCAGTTTATTCCTGAAAAGAGAAAGTTAACTAACCCCCTTTCTTCCTTAAAAATGACTGAAAACTTGAAGGACTCTTGTTTAAATCTGAGAGGAATTTTTTTTTCCAAGAAGGAAGAATGGCGTAATGCTGCCTGTGTTAAAAGGTTTTTTTAAAAAGTTTTGACTCCCTTCCAGTGAAAATATTTCACACACAGAAACCTGCAGGTGCTTAGAAATCTTTTACAAACTTGAACTCAGGAATTGGAAGTGGAATTCCAACAAAAACCTATTTAATTACTCTCTGATGTCATGCTGTCTAAACTAATTTAAGTGTGATATATTTCTTTTAAAAAGTCTTCTTTGCTTTATGAGTCATACTCTGCTTTATGTGAAACAACTCAGTAGGACTAAAAGTGTATAGAATATGCAACTAAAAGTGGTAACATGTTTTGTATTATTAGCCTTAAGTGAACTCTTCACTTAGAATCATTTAAAACCAAACAACATCACCTAAGATAATCATAAGAATCTTTTACAAAAACAGGTCAAAATAAATTTGTAGTATGCTTTAATTACAGATGCACTGTATACAGTTCTAAACATAGAATAAACATAGTTTATTAGCAGGTGAGTGAAAGAATTAAAACAAATATGGATAGCAAAGCTATTGCTTAAAAAGGATTTTTAAAATATTATGAGCTACTGAAAAAGAAAATAAGAAATTATGAACTTCTTAACAGGAGTCCTACATGATTCCTGAGAGGAAAATATTTTCTTATATTGCATTTTAGGCTTCATTATTTAACTTCTCTTTGCAACCCCCCTGAATATCCAATGTTAAAGCAGCAGTGTCCCCTGCAGGAATTTGGAGCCCTATGAAGTGAAAACACCAAAGCACCTCAATTATCACATTCAACAACTAAATTCTGATCAGTTTTTTAAAATAAAATTCAGTATCTATGCATATCTCTATAATTCTGATAATGAGTCACCTTAGATAATAAGTCATCTTGGACTTTTTTTAGAGTGTAGAAATATGCAACTTCACATATCATTAATTATATTTTGCATAAAAAAGAGCATTATGAATGTTTAATCAAACGTATGATAAAAATTGGACTTCTTGAGGGATGTTCTCTTATGTACAGTAACTTGCATGTATGAGGGTGATATAAACTTCTTGTACCTTTGCGAAATATTCTAACTGCTGAATCATACCCATACAATTAGGTGATAGCAATAAGTTTGAATGCTATGTCCAGTGGGTTCTAATTGAGTAAAAAATGCATGCTTTTTCAAAACTACAGTAAACAAATCAACCTATAATTGACATGTGAAACCCATGTGGAGCAAGTATGTGTTTGTTAGCATATCAACTCCCCTCCTCCTTAAGTTAATACATGGATATGGAATATATTATAGATATACTATAGATGTCACAAATAATGGTGTGGAAATTTTTTCTTCCGGAATGCCATTGAAAAACAGGAAAGACAATAACAAGATGAAATAGTTATGAGGAGATCCATGTAAATGGATGAGTTTGCAGGATTTGTATCTTTCTATAATTAATTAAATACATTTTTAATTTAACACTGATTTAATTTCACTGGCTCTGGATTGATATAATTCCTAACAATGTGCTTCTTGGTTTGAACCAAATGATAACTGCAATTGTGTTTAACAAAGCTTGGAGAACAGCTGATATAATTTTCTTTTCAAGAAGCAAGTATGATACACGACCATATTTGTCACTGTCCTTTCCCTTATTGTGTAAAGATATGAGGGTATGTTGACTGGAATATTAGATTATGGAGGCAGGTTTTTCGTACTATATTTAATCTTTTTGTGCTATATTCTCCTTGTCCAAAGCTACCTATTATGATTAATACTATCACTACCAATTATGCTGAGTATCTATATCTGGATATTTTTAATAATATTGGCACACATACCAATTGTTAATCCAAAGCAATTAGAGTACTTTTCCAGTTTGTTTCAGAAAATTGTCTTCTTTCTAGAAATACATTATCACTGGTTCTTCAAGTATTTTATGAAAAATAAATACAGATGGAAAGGTTATCCCTGCAACTAATAGTTCATGACTCTGATCAGAAATGTGTAAACATTTTATGTCAAGTATTAATTTTCATCATAACAATACACTACTCTAATAGCATAAGAAAACATAAGCATAATCACGATTGTATAAACAGAAATGTTAGCCTTCAAACCACTAATGGGCCACTACAGTACAGTTTTCATGCTGATTCATCAGTTTGAAAATTGAGCAATATTTCCAAAATTAAATCACTATGTGCTTCAGCGGTTTAGAAAAGGAGAAAGAAAAGCTTGAAGCAGGGCCCAAAGTACTACCTCAATTTTAGGTAATACATTTCCCAGGAAAGAAGTCTATGTGCCAAATATTACAAATTTTAAAAAGTGTGAACATTTTCAAAGAAGTACTGAATATTTTTATTTTCATAAGAAATTAATTTACTTCTTTTCATAGGAGTCAATCTTAGGACTGAGGGCTATAATAATCTATTGTTAATTGAAGTCAACTGGTTTCAGCAATTCTAAGTTTTGTACTTGATGACAGAATAGATTTTGATTGCAAAATGAATTCTTACTTTGTTATATTATCACCAGTAGGTGCCTTCGAAGTTCAAATATGGAGCAATTTGAAACCACCTCCTTACTGTATCCCAAACTTTCCAGGCCATATTTCTCATCCTTGGCTTGGGTCTAGAGCTTCAACTTTTGATTATTTATTCATTTATTTATTCTCCACCCCTCTTACCATAGGGCAGTGATAGCTAACCTTTTCGGCACTGAGTGCCCAAAGTGCACGTACTTGAATGTGCACGCAAACCGCCAAAATGCAATGCATGCACATCACCTGTGGATGCCCCCCCCCTGCATGCATGTGCATCTCCCACATGCACCCTGCTCCCTGTCCATGCATGGCAGAGACCCAAAGACCAGATGGCCAGCAGGGGGTGCACACACATGTGGCAGAGCTGAGCTGGGGCGACAGCTCACGTGCCCGCAGAGAGGGCACTGTGTGCCATCTCTGCATGCATGCCATATGTTTGCCATAACAGCCATAGGGTAACTCTGGGTGGTTTAGTGTTAAATATTACAATATCAGTTGTTTCCACCAGCAAGGTTTTTTTTTTTCCAATGCAGGAAGGCCAGTTTGGGGAAAGGTTGCTTAGTACCTACGTTCAAATATCTATTAAAATTATACCACAGCAGGCTAAGATGCCATAAAATGACTGCAAGCTTTAAAGAATGTCTCGCTATATAGAATATCTTGGCATAATCTTAGCTATGGCAGTCTACATTAAACAGACTACAGGTAGTCCTCGACTAACAATAGTTCAGAAAAAAATAGATTAGTTACAATAGTGACTGTTCAAAGTTACAGTGGCACTGAAAAAAAAACTTATGCCCATTTTTGACACATAGGACCTTTGTAGCATCTCCATAATCTTGCAATAAAAATTCAGATATTTGGCAAATGGTTCATATTTATGACTGTTGCTGTGTTCCTAGGTCATGTGATCACCTTTTGCAATCATTTGATAGCAAAATCAATGGGGAAGCCAGACTCACTTAACAACTATGTTACTAACTTATCAACTCCAGTGCATCACTTAACAACTGTGACAAGAAAGGTCGTACAATGGGGCAAAACTCACGTAACAAATGTCTCAACAACATAAATTTTTGGCTCAATTGTGGTTGTAAGCCAAGGACTACTTGTAGTGAAGAACAGACGGTGTGTTTTAGAATGAAGATGTCTTTGGAATCTAGACCTTTTGCAGATATATGCAGAGAATATATCAACATTGCTCCAGAGTGTTCTAAAAAGGCTTTTCTCAATATATCGTTGCTTTTCAGCTGGAGTTCACAGATAAAATTCACTTGCTTATCGGTGACATCGCATGGTTCAACTTAAGCCAGCAAGTTTTTGCTACCTTCCCTACTTCACTTATTTATGGTTGTTTTAATATAGGACTGGCATTAAGTGTATTTACATGAGCCCTTTGGCAAACATTTTTAGAAAATAAAAATGGAAGATGGTTGCTGCCCAATGCTTCACTTGCAAATGTATCCAGTCCCCCCCAAAAAAGAATGATTATGTTGGGATGGAAAAGAGCATCATGGGAGATTAAAAGGGACTGCAGGGAACAGCCTCAGTAGTTTTACTTTAGTATGGATGTTTTTAATCTTGTTCATGCCTATGAATGCAGCAGATAAGAAAATCTTTTTCCCAATAGCTGTTTAAGGATGCCTCTCACATATTCTCAGAATTCAAATCTGTCTATTGTCCCCAAAACACTTGCTTATTCCTGGTACAAATCATCTCCAACATCACAGAACATAGACAATCTGCTTGAAAAAATAATTTGTACAAACCAAACACTAGACTTCCTTTTCTGGTGAAAAAAATTTAAAGGACCTTTGCAGAAAATTTAACACCTGCTCCATTAAAAAAAAGAGCACGATCATTCCGAGGTAGCCTTTGTAGAACCTTAGCTTGGGAGGGGTAGCATTTTGTGACCAAGGAATCAGAAAATTGCCACCAGGTGTTCTGTAATATGCTGTTGAGCAGTGGCCCCTGAAGAGTTTGGATACCAAATGCCTGGAGAGGTTTACAACACCTAAGGAAAAAAAGGGGCCTTTTTTTAGTGGCATGGACACCATGGGCTTCTTTGGCATTCACAAAAAGGTTACCATGAATTTCTGTACCTTTAAATAACGAAAACCAGTTGTTGTGGCTTTTATGTCTAATAAATGGCATTTACAATAACTGTAAAGTAGAATCTCCAACTTATTGACCTTATAAATCAACACTGTTTTAATGCAAGTGAAAGCCTAGGAATCTGAAGAAGCAAGTGGCTGAATGCAAAAATCCAAGGCTTTGAAACCTAGAGAGCATCAGGCACAGAATGGTACAAAAACAAGCTGCAACTAGTTCAC
>JANHFR010000953.1:239889-255251 GCA_032468015.1 Mimophis mahfalensis | reverse complement strand
AGTTGAAACAGAAGCACATAAAACAACCTTGTGTATCTTCAGACCAAAATTAAGATTGATAAGATTTATTTCATCCTCAGTTTCATGTAATTTTCCTTCAGAAATCAGTGCTCTTTTCTACCCTATTGTTACAAGTACATCCCCATTTAAATCAAACTGAAGAAGTTCCAGGACAGCAAAAATAATGAACAAGAAAATGGATTTTATTTATTAAAGGAAGCCAGTTTACAATGTGAGTCTCAATTGAGAGCCATTTAAAAGAGGGAGAGAACAGTTGATACCTACAGATATTGAACAGGTGAGCAGTAACCATATTCTGCTAATTTAGAGCTATCATTAAAATAACACGTGGAATACTAAGAATTATATACAGTGTCTTATATCTGGAGTTCTGAATTTGAAACTTATTTTTATGATATATAGCTGCTACCATATAGGGACATTTCTTAGCAGGCAATAGAATATTATTAAAGAAAGATAAAGAAAATCTCCAAATACATATGTTGAAAGGTAGCAGGGAACCTTTCAACACATATAAAACCACTGTTAAGAAAATTGGCACAAATCTTTATCACCTATTTTGTATCTTATCTGGAATGAAATGCTACTAAATTTATAGATGTTACAAAAGGTGAAATTTGTAAAAGGTGTTGGTTTTGAGATGAAAGATGCAATGGTTGTTGATTTGCAGACACTCTTTTGCAAGAAATTCTAGGGAGGGATTTTGCAATCTGTCTTCCACTATATTCCAGAGTTTCCCTAATTCATCTTCACTGTGTCAATGAAACTAACTATCTCATCCCCTCCCCTTCTCTTTTGCCTTCAATTTTTCTCAACATCCGGATCTTTTCCAGTGAGTCCTCTCCTTCATTTAATAGCCAAAGTATTTGAGCTTCAGCTTTAGTATCTGTCCTTCCAAACCAAGAACAATCAGGTTGATTTCCTTTATGATTGGCTGATTTGATCTCCTTGCAGTCCAAGCGTCTTGTAGTCAAGTTTTCTTCAACACCACAATTCGAAAGCACTTCAGTAACGTGGGGGACGATAACAAAAATCAAAGGAGGAAAAAGAGAGCCAGGAAGAGAAGCAAATCTAACAAAGAGAAAAATAAAAGGAATCGGGAAAAAAATCCTTCATTTTCTGCTTCTCGGTCTTCACAGAACATACCCTGTAACCAGAAGATTCACCAGCAATATTAAAATAGGAGCTATGTTGACCAATTACAAAAAGAGACAGTTTTTAAAAACAAACACGTTCATCTTCCCGCTGTTCCGCACCAATGACATCCTCCCTTCGAACCAATAGGAGGCAGCGGAGAAGTACAGAAGCGGAGCCCAAGGGCTCATGGGTAATGTCGTTTTTCAAGGGCAGCCTTAACTACAACCGCCTTTAAGTGAACTCTATTTCCCACAAGTCGCTTCTGTTTTTTTTCCCTTATTGCTCCTGCAAGCAAGCTCGGGAAAGGTATCGCACAGCTGATTCGCAGCTCCGGGCCTACTGCTCTTCTCCCCCCTCCCCCCCGTCTCACCTGCTCGCTGCCTCACAGGTGAGGAGAAGCAGAAAGGCAACTGCATCCTAACTTTTGGGCGGCAGGGCTGTTTCGGATTTTACCTGAGATCCATGCTCAGTGGCATTAGCGAGCCTTGGAGTAAATGTCTTGCGGTCCTCGAGATCATAAAAATTTATATGGGTAGAGCCAAATATTAGGTTTGTTCTTGCTCTTAGAGCTGCGGACGAGTTTCTGAACTTTTGAGAAGTTTTTTCCACTTCTGTGGGGTATATTAAACGCCTTTAATTTTTCACTTGTTTACTGGGCACGAAGCAGACTAGTTTCTGCCCTATCTTATCTATTTTATCTGTTTAAAGAATGCCAAAGCAGTCCTGCTTGTTAAGCTTCTATTAGTTATTGAAAAAAAAAGGCTGTCAATCTTGCTCATATAGATTTTTTTTCCTTATAGATGGAAGAAGAAAAAACACTAAACAGCATGAAAACACAGAGGGGCGTTTTGTTGCCAGATGACCAAATAACAGTATTACGTCAACAGATGATGGAAAACCGTGCATCCTATCACCAGAAACTACAAAGTTCCCAAGAAGCACAACATCGGCAGGCAATACTTGTTCAAAAGCTACAGGCAAAGGTAAAAAAGTCTTACTGTTACCAGTGATACCCAAAGAAAGTGGTGATATTATCTTATTAGATGCACAAATAAATAAAAGAGTTAATGGGGCTGTGCAAGAATGGAGGAGAACCTTATACAAATTCCCAGTCAGTTACGGAAATTACTAAGCAACTTCTAGGTTATCCTGTCTTTCAGCTTAAGCTCCCCCAGAATATGATTGTGAGGATAAATGGTTGTGAGGATAAAATTGGCAGTGGCAATACTACTTTTAAGTTGCTGAAAGAAAAGTAGGATATAAATGTAAAAGATACATTTAAAAATGACCAGCTTGTACTTGAAAATAAAACAGGAATTTATAAATGCTTATATGTACCTAGGCGTATACTTACAAGCAACCACAGAAAAAGTGTTAATTGACAAATTTGAAACTGTTTGAAGTGTGCTGTAGCACACAAAAAGATGTACACTAATTTTTTGTTTGTCAGGTTTTGCAATATCGAAATTGGTGCAAAGAATTAGAAAAGCGTCTGGAATCCAACAGTGTGAGTAATATTGGAAGTGACTACCATGATTTTTGTAATTATGTATGCCATGTAAACAGTGTGCCATGCAAAAGAGAGAAAGGTGCATGAAGTACATTCTATGGAATACTTGGTGCTCTCTGAGCTTGGTTGTTTGCCTGCATTTCATTATTTGAAGGTAACATCAGTATTAGTGAGTATGAGGTTCTCTCGTTCTTTATGTATAGAAGCTTGCCTTTCCATGTTGATGGGGTGGTTTTTTTCCCTTGGTAGTCCTTCGATTACAATATTGTTTTCTGCTTGTTTCTCTGGTGTTAACCCCTGTTTATCTGGGTGTTGGAAGGGATGTGTTCTGATCTTTTTGCTTCCTTTTTAGCTTTTTGTGGTCTTTTGATTAGTGTCTAAATATGGTTAACTTATGTGTGTCTATCGATGGCTTTGTCTGAATGCCAGCCTTCTAGGAATTCTCTACCGTTTTTGGATTTAGTTTGGTCTAGGATGCTCATTGTTTTCCAGTTAAAGTTTCCCAACTCTCACTAGCACTGATGATGTTACCTAGTTGGGTAATGAATCATTTGCAAGCAAACATGGCTTAGGCCCGGGATATTTGCAGGACCGTCTGCAGCCAGGAACGATCTCCCATCACCCGGTGCGCTCCCATAGAGAGGGCCTCCTCAGGGTGCCGTCGGCCAGAGAGTATTGGCTGATGGCCCCCAGGGGCAGGGCCTTCTCTGTGGGGGCACCCGCCCTCTGGAATCAACAGCCCTTGGAGCTCCGGGTGGCCCCTGATCTCTGGTCCTTCCGTCGCAACCTTAAAACATGGCTTTTTCAACTGGCTGACTTGGACTGATGGGGGTGGGGATTTTAATTGTATGTCTGGTTTTAATTGGCTATTATGGGATTTTAGGTTTAATATCTTTTTAAAGTTTATATTCTGTGTTTTTATTGCTGTAAGCCGCCCTGAGTCCTTCGGGAGATAGGGCGGCATACAAATCTCATAATAAATAAAATAAATAAATAAAAACAACCAAGCTCAGAAAGCACCAAGGACTCCACAGTTCATTTCTGAGCTACTAATATTCTCTTCTGTCCTGAGCATCTTTTGTCCTGAGCTTTGTGTCCATGGGATCCCACCTAGTACAGAAAAGTACAAAGCTGGCTGAGGAATTCTGGGAGTTGAAGTCCACAAGTCTTAAAGTTGCTAAGGTTGGAGACCCCTGTACTATGCCATTGATTATCCATTTGATCAGTGTTTTATAATATGATGTTTAATTAAGACTTTGCTTTCTCACAAAGGGTTCTCATCCACATCTACGGGATCACAAAGTGGAACAGAATCTAGAAAATGTATTGGTTCATTTGGAAGAAGAACAGCAGAGGTGAATTAAACCTAATTGTAGAAGTGTGTTGAGTAGCAGTAGAATTACAATAAAGGTAGTCCTTCCTTCATGATTGCTTTGATTAGTGACTGTTTGCAATTACAACAGTGATGAAAAAGTAATTTTAGATCCATTCCTTGCATTTATGACCTTCACAGTTCCATAAAACAAAGGAAACTTGAACATCATAAGCACAGTTGGGGTTTCAGTTAGCAACAGATTCACTTAATGATCAAGGTGTCAGTCCCACTTTTGGTTGCTAAATATGGAGGATTTGTACTGATGCTAGCTTATCTTCTCAGAATCATGCTTATTTCTTTAAACTATCACTTTTATATATCAGATGTGAGAATTTGGGTAGAGTTAATATCTTGCTTCGGAAACACTTGGACAAAGCTAATGAAGTGAATGGGGCACTCCAGGAAGATATCCATAAATTGACAGATGATTGGACAAGAGCCAAAACTGAATTAGAGCAGAAAGAGAGTGACTGGCACAAAGAACGGGAGGTAAGAATGCATTTGTAGTAAGTCTATAGAAAACGTAAGGAGAATCATTTTTTTCCCTAGACAATCTTGAATTCCAGTTAAATAGAAATTCCCCATGCTTCAGCTTGAAGAGATATTTTCTAATAAAGATTAAGAAAGTTGGTTAATATTACGTAATCAGACTAAGGGAATAAACCAGTGGTGGCTAATCCTTTTTGGCCCTGAGTGCCAAAGCGTGCATGTGCATGTGAAAACCAGCTGGCAGCACGTGTATATGCTCTGGGGAGCTACTCTTACGGTTTCTGGTGCTGCTGTGCGCACAAAGATCAGCTGGCTGGTGTGCACATGCACTCCAGGGAACTGCTTTTCTGGTTTCCGGTGCTTCCGCGCATGCGAAGACCAGATGGCTGGTACATGCATATGCACCGGGGGGAGCTGCTCTTCCGATTTCCAGCACTCACACACGCACGGAAACCAGCTGGCCGGTATGTATGTACTCGCCGGAACCTGGAAAAGCAATGGGGGATGGCTGGCATGCCTGGAGAGATGGCTCTGTGTGCCACTTCTGGCACACGTGGCATTGGTTCGCCATCGTGGGTATAAACAAAGGTATAGGATTCCAGCAGTCAAAGATTGCTAGATCTTTGGGAAATGGGAAGCAAATGCTTTCCTTTCTTAATAATTGATGAGCTAATTTTGAAAATTGATTCACATTACAGAAAATTGCAAGGAGAAATTTTAAGGATATGAGCCTTAAAAAGCTTTTTTTCCCCTTTGAAAAAACATATTCCAAATTACTGTGGTGGGATAAAACAGAGACTACGATGTCCGTTGTAATTTTCTTGTTGTTTCCAGCTCTTTGAACACTATAGGCAATCTGAACATGATCGTATCCTTGGCATTTGGCGGCAAGTGGTGACATTACGTCGGTATTTTTTGGAAATGAAGACAGCAACAGACAGGTGAAGAGAGATGGATTCTTCTATCAGTTAAAATTGTATACAATTAAACTGTACGTGGAAATGTCCTCTTTCTATATATCAGTGAAAGAATTATGATATATTTCTTTCACTGCTGTATAGGAAGGAAAATTCTTACCTATTCCATCTCTCCGCTGAAGACTCTTGGTTTACTAGTGGTTGAGTTCCACTGTCTTTAGATTGGTAGAACAAGGTGTTATTTATATTTACTCCAGGGATTTGTCTGAATTAAAAGCTGACCAAGTGAGGCTTTATGGCTCTATATTGATCAATTGTTTCCATGTGAGCTCGGATGCACAGTTTTGGGAGACCAAGAATTTGGAAGATTCAGTCTTAAGATGCCAGCTCCAGGAACGGCAACAACTTGGTAAAAAAATAGAGGAAACAGGTATGGAGAAAGAAAAATACCAACAAGCAAAACCAATGGTGAAATTACATGTCAAAGGAGATGTTTCAAAGGAAGATCTTCAGAGCAGGTAAGTTCCATTTAAAAGGTCTGTTAGGGTTATCTTGTTCTTTGTAGTTTGGATTATTTTGTTTTCATTATTTTGAACAAAGAGAAACCCAGTGCACAATAAATCAGTGCTGGATTATGTTGTACAAGGAAAATATGCCTAATTTTAATGATCAGGAAATGTATTCATAGTGATGTATGCCAAAAAGGTGGAATACTGTGTATTTCTTCATAAATTTTGAATACTTTGACGCATTTACTATTGGCCCAAATAAGTAATCAATATGATTCATTCTCCCTTGGTAAAAATGCAGATCTTCTGATAATTGTGATATATGAACAATAGTATTCAGGGGAAAGAAGGAAAAATGCATGGCTTTATATATATAGGCTATATTTTAAAGTAATGTAATTTTGCAGATTGGAGATGTTTTCTCTATTAAAAGTGTGTATGTAAGTAAAATCTTGGGCCACTATAGCACAGTTAGTGATACATTGAAGAGGGAGCTTGGTTTCCAGATGGTTGCATTTAGCTCCTGTAGGAATATTCTGTCCACATAAAAATTCTGTTTTAGCACACTGAAAAAATGGATACAGGAATCCCTCTGGCTTTGGAAGTTTATCAACTGCAAATGGTTACAAAGATTGTAAAGTGGTTTGCTCCTTCAAGAGCAAATGTTATTAATGTAACATTATATAATTAGACACACACACCCCATTTTAAAAATGGGGGCTCTGCTGAAAAGCTGAGATTCTTAAATGCATAAAAGTATGCATTCTCATCTCATTCATCTTGAGTTTTCAGGGACAATGAACCAGTATTAGAAGCAACAATGTAAAATTGTGTTGGCCAAAATATCTTAGTCTGTAAATATTGCTGTTGTGTTTTCAGGGTGCTGGAGTTGACTGCTTTGCTTGAAGAGTCTCATAAACAGAATGAAGAGAAGGAGAAGACAGTGAAGGCTCTAAGAAAGACAGTGGAAATTCTGGTATGTTGTCAAGGAGTTAGAGAAAATCCAGTGGAAGAGATAGTTCTGTGGTTTGTTACCATTTAGGAGACTTTCCAAAGCCAAAAAGATACTCAGTTTATTAATTTATTAATTTATTTATTAAATTTATATACCGCCTTAATCAGTTCCTTGATTAAAAACTCAAAGTTAAACTGGCCAGCTTACTTCATGCAATTTTAGTGATAACTGCTTTCACAAGTTAAATAATGGAGCACAAGATGTTTTGGAAAGAAATGTACTACTTGCTACAACAGTAAATACCTAATGCTTGGGCCACTGTGGCTCACATGGTAAGACGCTGGGCTTGCTCACTACTGAAGCCAGCAGCTCAGAGGCTCAATTCCCATGAGCAAAAAAACCACAGAGGGTCAAGAAAGGAACCTCCCCCGATTGCCCTCCGGCATGCAGGCCTCCCGTGGGTAAAGATAACACCGCCCGTAAAAATTCCTTTCACAGAGGCAGCCAGCCACCTTGGTGATCCCTGGCTAACACGTGCCATATGTTAAATCAGTAATAAATAAACCTAATGTTTATATAATTATACTATAGGAATGGGAAAACAGGTTGTGCATTTATAAAGCCAAAATTCTTTTTGCTAATGGAGTTCAAAAACATGTTTGCAATATGTAAACTGAATTGTAATAGCTAGTTAAAAAGTACTAATTTCCCTGTACTGGTCTGGAATCCTGTGATACTTGATGGGTTTGCCTACAGGTAGAACTCCTCTTCGTTTGCTTTCATATCTATTTTGGCCAGTGAGATGTGTCCGTTGTAGTTTTATTGATACGTTATGATTCAGTATTCCCATTAAATTATGTTCTAAGTCCAGATGTTTGTGAGGATTCAGATTCTATAAACAGTGATTTAATTCTAATACTTTATTTTTTCAGAATTTGAAGATAGATTGTGACCAAACACCAAGCAAAGATATTAGTGAAGAGATATTTTCTCTGCAACATGTATTAACAGAAATTACCCAGGTAGTATAACTTGGATTGCTTTTCATGATTCTGTTATTTTTTAAAATATAAATTAAGTATCACATTCTTTTGCCTAGAGGTGCACATTTGGATACTCGGGAGCAAACTTTGTAGTGTCTAGCTGGCCTTTGTCCACTCATAACACAATCACTGTGATGAGTGTGGCCAGTCACAAAAATATGTTTATTATACAGCAGGCATTACATTACAGACCGCAAATTTATACAATATAGAAAAACTTTATGCAAAAGATTTACTGATTTACAATAATTTTTGTTGTCATCTCAGACTGGGATTCTTAATAACCAAAACCCCCATATAGTTTAAGTCAAATCAAAGTAATATTGCCCTCCAAAACACAGGTATTCCCTATGTTAGCTGATTGCTTATATCTCCCTCCACCACCTGCACATCTCAAAACCTGCTTGAAGAACATAGTATTGATATTTTTCAAAAGGACCACAAAAAGTTTCATTCTTAGTTCGAGCATCAGATGGTTCCCTATTGAAGGGGTTTTCTCCCCCCCCTTTCCCCTGACTTTTCACGAGGGAGGTCTTCTTTCACTACTCACTTGCCTTTGCAGAGTGGTCAGATAAATTTTATCTCGCTTACCTGGTACCCAAAGGCAAAAGAGACTTGAGCCATAAAAACCTTTATACTTAATAATCAGAACTTTGAATTGGACCTAGAAGGCTTCTGGTAACCGGCAAGGCTTCAGCAAAATTGATGTTATTTTGCTAATATTGTATCAACCAATCAGCAGAGTCCAATCAGAGTGGACTGTCTCTCCCTGGAGGCTTTCAAATAGATTGGATAACTATGGTGCTGGGCTAAATGGCTTACAAGGCCCCTTTCATGTTATATTTTCTGTTATTCCACAAGAAGAGGTAGATTGTTGGTTATGGATTTCTTAATGTGTTTAGAAGGAAGACAATGCCTAACTTAATATATTAGAAATATGTTCATAAAATTGTTTTGTATTCAGTAACAAAATAATCATATTAGTATAAAGTATGAACAAGGTTAATGACTTAGCCATTGTCCACTAGAATCTGTCACAAGAGTAGATCCTATGTAGAAGATTCTAGGCAGGTGATGGTTTTAATATGAAAAACTAGCATTGTGATATTGGTTTGGATTTCAGGCACTTATTAGTGAGAATGATGCAACAATTGGCATCAGGGAAGTTGAAAAGTATGCTGACCCTTGTGGTATTGTGGAACCGAATACAGATGATTCAGATGGGACCCTCCTGCTTTTACGTGATGTGCTTGCTAGGAGAAGAAATCAAGTAGAAGTAAGAGGACTGATAAGAATACTTCTTTTCTCCCATAAAAATTTAAATCCTTGATTTCTGTAAATATCTATTTGCTCTCCATTCTCTCATTGTATGTTTTTTGTTAATCCTTATTTTCTTGGGTTTTTTCCCCTTTTGCAGCAATTGAGGCAACAGCTGTTAGGAAGTCAAGATTCTGCCATTGTTTTGGAAAAGCAACAAAAGCAGCAGGAAGAGCAGTGCAGCTTCCTAAGAGAGAGGCTAGAACAGCTAGAAGGAGAACGAGACACATATGCAAGCCAGCTTCAGCATTTACAGTCTGTACTGGAGACTTACCGTAGGTATGCCTTAGGTTAGCTTTCTCTGGCTTTAAAGTATCTTCTCTAATTTGCTGCCTTCAGATGTGCTGAGTTTGCAATTGCTGGAATTCTTTTGCTTCTCCTGATTAAAAATTTTGAGAGCTGTAGTCTCAAAATATCTGGGAGATGCCAGTAATTCTTTAAAAAAAATATACTACTACCGGTAGTTGATTACCCAGCTTTCCCCGAGTATAGTCGTCCTGGAGTCAGCTGCCTCCCTAAGGTTTTAAAAGGCCTCACCTCGTCCTGGCCTAGGCCTCCATATCATGTGGTGCTGCCACCTCCTTCGCTGCTCGGCCCTCACCTCATATATATGAATATTCTGTAGCCAGCTGCCTCCCTAAGGTATTAAAAGGCCTCACCTCATCCTAGCCTAGGCCTCCATATCATCTACTGTTGCCTCCTCCTTCTCTGCTCGGTTCTCACCTCAATTTCAAAAGGTGCCCTGTAATGCACAGCCTGACTCTGCTCTCTAGTGCCCCTTGTGGTGTCCTTAGGGAAAGAGCTTAAGCCAGGCTTGAGGGAAGTCCTGGGGGTCAGCACTTTGCCATTATTTTAGGGGGCAGACACACACACCCCTGTCAGCGTTTCTGCCCCCCCCCCCAGTGCTTATCACAGGAGGCTAAACTTCCTCTGTGGCAAGTTTGGCTAAAATTGGTCCAGCCGCTAAAAAGTGTATACCCACAGACACACACACTGCCCGTCCACCAGTCTTCCCTCCCGGCACACTCCGTTTTATATATAGAGATTAATTATTAATTTATGTATCTGTTTGTCGCTGCCATGTTAGTTATTATTCATTTACAGCAGTATAAGCAACTACTTAACTGGAGGCTGCTGTTTCACAGTGATCATGAAACCCTTGACAAATCTAGAATGGAACTGCAGCAACAGCTGGAAATTTTTGAACAGGAGGTCCAGCATTTACGCCAAAGTAACACAGAGCTACAGCTGAAACAAGATATGGCAGATGGAGAGAAAGAAGAAAAACAGGACGAATTGGAAAGGCTAATGCGTGAGAGAGAATACATGTGAGCTTTTTTGCTTGTTTTGTTCACACATTCCCCAAAGAACAATAGTTTGCTCTAAAAAAAATTTATCTGCTCCCACATTATGCATCTGTTCTTTTTTTAATGTAACTTTTTCTCGTTCAAAAAGATTAATGTTGTAAGATTAATTTTCTATAGACATATATTTATCTACTTGTTCTAGTTGGGGCTTTAACATAATACCTTTTAGCAAGTTAGTGATAGTGTTCACTAGGTTACCAACCTTAGTATCAGATGAAACATATCCTAAGAATTAAGGTAGAATGTCAGTTTGGGCACATTTTGGCTAGTATACCACAAAAGCAATTAAACCTTTACCTATGATAATCTGCGTAAGCTACCTTGCAAGATAATATACTCTTGTATGTATATTTAGAGCATGTATATTGGGAACTATTTAGAAAATATATCCATAAGCTGCAGTTCTTCAATATTCCAATCCTGGAAATAAGCATCTTCAGTTTATTGATATAGCTTGACAGGAAAAAAAATAGTGTGTTTTTCTCTCTCTTCCCTCCCATGTACTGTATTTGAGTTTAGTAAATGTTACTACTTTGAGTGAATTTAGTAATACTTTGGCTGCAAAACCAGCTTTCAATACTCTTAGGACAGTTTTCTTAGGGCAGAATATGAAAGATACACCTCTGTTTTAATAGAAAATATATGTATAGTCTCCTTTTAAATTTTTTTTTCAGCCAAGAAGATCAAAATGCTCTTCAAGAAAAGCATTCATTAATAAAAAATGAATTAATAGCTTTGAGAGAATCATTGGAAAAATCTCATCTTGATGGAGAACTGATGAAGCAAGAAAAATATGAACTTGCTTTAGCATTAGAGCAGGTACTATTAATGTACTTTTCTTGTTGAGACCTTACTTTATCCTTGAACTTAAACTGGAAATGTTTGAAATATAAATGTCATATTAAATGTTATATGCTATACCCTTTCCTCATTTACTAACTACATTCTGTTCTATTGGCTTGATAGTTAGGCATTACTTACTACGTGAGTAAGTGAACAGTGGTGTGATGATCACCAGTAGCTGCTGTCTTATTCAGATACGATTTTCTCATAAGTGCCCTCTCCCCTCTCAGGCCTGAAAGACTGCTTAAACAAGCTATCTCTTCTTGTGCTGCTTTTCTCAGCAGTGCTTCCTTAAAAAGTTATAAATGCAAGTTAACAAGCTCAGTTCTGTGACCTTAATTAGTTGATTAGAACCCTCCTGCTGGCTGCAAAGGTGCCTGAAATGTACAGGACCTTAATTTCACGCTGAAGGTTTTTGTTGTCAGGCACAAAATGTGGTGGTAAGTGCACTTATTGGTTGGTAAAGACATTAAATGAGGAATGGCTGTAATGGTCAGGCTAATAAAAAAATGTAATTTATGTTATATATTTCCTGAGATTTATATATAATTCCAGTTAATAAGACTTGCGTTCCCTCCTTATAAGAAGTGAGTTAGGATATAAAAACAACTTGTCCTGTTCTAAATATGTTAGGCATAGAAGTATGTTATTACACAGAAGGCAATTACAACACCATCTTTTCCTCTCCTTATCCCCAATGCTACTCACGAGATTAAATTATTTGGCCATAATTGGATGAGCAGAATTTGGCACAAGTTCAAACCACTGAATAGAAATTTGTCACAGTGATTGTGACAAATGGTTGTTGTTTTTGATGTGTTTCATTCTGTAAGGCTGAAGAGTCTCTCGCAAAGCTAACTGGTGTGCACAATAGGCTGAAAGGAGAAGCCGCTAACCTTCATGATACAGTCACAAAGTTGAGTGCCCTTAATGAAGCACTAGCACTGGATAAAGTGAGTTTAAACCAACTAATTTTGAAGGTAAGAACATATTCTAGATCCATCGTTTTTATGCTGAATGGCACATAGTATGAAAGTAAGGGATATGTTAATTCAGTGATTGTGTTCAACTCAGAATAAAAACAAGTGTTTCTTTAAGCTAAGGTTATCTTTATTAATCGTTGGTCTTTCATTACATTCAGTTAGAACAAGAAAACCAGGCTCTCTTGGACAAAGTAGATCATGTGGAAAGGAGAGGGGCTTCCTTGCAAAAGCAGCTTAACCAGACAGAAAGAACAAATGAAGAATTAAGTGCAGAGAAGTTTCGCTTGGAACAGTTGCTGCATAAGGCCGAGGAGCTGCAGGAAAGCTTACAGACTGAATTGAGAGTATTAACAGATGAAAAGGAAGAGGCAAATGAGAAGCTGAGTCAAGTGAGTATTAAAAGCTAACCTGCATAGATAGCATTGTTTCCTATGGCAGAGGTCAACGATTGGGGTACAATCAGGCAGGAGCTCCGCAAAGTATAGTGCACTAATGTATAGAAGAAAGTTGGCCTGGGGTGCCAAAAGTTTTCATTACGGGGTGGGGTTTTTTTCCTGTTTTTATTTGTTTTATGAGTTGCCAGAGTAGTAGTTCGCAATATGGGCAGCTATATAAGTTCTTTAAATAAAAATTCACAACACAGTTTAGATTTAAAGTTGTAGTAGATTTTAGTATTTGTTTTATTTATTTATCCTGGTGGGCAGTATACATATTTTTATACATATAAGTAAACAAATAATGAAACCATGAATATTTCCTTTTTTACTATGGCATCTATTGAGACTATTTTATACTAAACATTTTTTTTTTTGTTCTTGTAGGTACATCATCAAAACGAAATATATCATAGTAGTTTGGAACAAGCAAATCAAGAGCTAATTCATACAGGGGAAATGCTGTCCAAGGCTTCTAGAGAAAAGGAATCACTAATGCGTGAAAAAACTGCTTTGGAAGTACGACTAAAAGTTGTTGAGAGAGACAGACTGACTCTTACAGAGCAGGTGTCAAAATTTAGGTAAGAACGTGTTGGATGAAGATTATTTGAATAAATAACTATCTGTTCATGGTAATCTGGATTCTGAAAAAATCTTCATATTTCATAATACAAAGCTCTTGTATTAGAGATAGGTCTGCCCTTGCAGTAAGCAACTTAAGAAATAATAGCAATTACATTATTATACCACATTTTATACACCATATTATAATAGCCATGGTGGGGCAATGGTTAGAATGCAGCACTGCAGGCCACTTCTGCTGCCTGCCGGCTGCCTGCATTTTGGCAGTTCAAGTCTCACCAGCTGATGTTTGACAGCCTTCCATTCTTCCAAGGTTGGTAAAATGAGGACCCAGAATGTTGGGAAAAATATGCTGACTCTGTAAACTGCTTAGGAAGGTCTGTAAAGCACCATGAAGGGGTATATAAGTCTAAATGCTATTGCTATTATTCAAGCCTTATCCAAGTTTTAAATTATGCATATAATTTATCAGATTTGCTTTCAAGGAATCAATATAGTATATACGCACAAAAGTGTGTTCTTTGCAAATATCAACTCTCCTGGTATCAGCTTGACAAATAGATACTAAAGTTATTATTGTTCATATTTTGAGATTCTAGCTGGAGCACTTCAAATGTAGCATTTTTTCTTATTGTGTATTTCAGGTTTCATAGTGTTGTACAAAAAAGACTAAAAACTAAATGCCAATTTTATGTCTGATTCTTGTAGGTCAGGAAAGGATCTTTTGGAATCAAATTTCTTCCAGGCTCAACAGCAATTATCCCAACTAGAAGTTACCCGAGATCAACTGGAAATGAAAATTCAGACAATTAGCCAGGCGAAAGAAGCAATACAAGGTGAGAAATAGTTGGAGTTTTCATGAAACAGTAGAATACTTTTATTTCCTTGGTTAATGGGAAACGAAATTAAGTAGAAATTCAGTTTCTTCTTTGCTTAATTATTTCAGGAGAAGTGAAATGCCTTAGGACTGAGCTGGAAGCTGCAAAATCCAAAGCTGAACAAGAGAAAGAAGAAAAAACACAGCAGCTATCACAGATAGAGCAGAAGTACCAAGAAACCGTCAACCACTGCTACACTGTACATAAAGAAGAAATGGACACACACTCCAAGAAGCTGGCAAGCATTTATACAGTTACTCTGTCGTTGGTTCTGTTTCTCACATGATTGTTATACCTCACACTAAATTATAGAACCATTTTCTTTCTTTCCTCCGGATGCTCCGTTTCACCTCAACCTACGTTTTCTCTTTCTGGTCAATTCTTTTTTTGGTCATTATATGACATTAAGGCATAGAATCTTGTTTTTAGTATAAACTCATTTCAAGTCTTTGTTTAAAGGCAGTGCCTTAGTGGTGAAAGAAGAAATCATTCTTTTTTTCCTCTGTATTGATTAGATTTGCCTGATGTATTTCTAGAGAAATGAACGTGAACGTCACCAGATGGAATTGGAACAAGCTGTCAAGGAGAAAGAAGAGATTGAAAGTGTCTACGAAGGGAAGTTGTTGGAACTGCAGCAGAAAATCACTGAAATTCAAACCCATATGGAAGATGAGCTCATTAAAGCTGAAAATGCCAAACAAGAGGTAGTATGGGTTGTATTAGAACTTCCTTCTCCACTATGAACACCATTAAGAGTTTAGACTTCATTCCTCAAAATTCTCATGCCAGTATGGTAATTGCTGAGAATCTACATATTTGGAAGTTTGTGCTTCAGCCCCTTTGTTTTTCTCTTTCATTATTTATGCCTCTGATGTATTAATGTGGAATATTATTGCTACTGATTCCTCTTTTTTATTGTTTTAGATCAGAGGTCTCCAAACCTGGCAACTTTAAGACTTGTGGACTTCAACTCCCAGAATTTAACTCCCAGAATTCTGGGAG
>JANHFR010000953.1:213822-234959 GCA_032468015.1 Mimophis mahfalensis | reverse complement strand
CATGTAAAAATGCAAGTAGAAAAATAGGGACCACCTTTGGTGGGAAGGTAACAGCGTTCCGTGTGCCTTCGGCATTTCGTCATGCTGGCCACGTGACCACGGAGACGTCTTTGGACAGCGCTGGCTCTTCAGCCTGGAAACGGAGATGAGCACTGCCCCCTGGAGTCGAGAACGACTAGCACATATGTGCGAGGGGAACCTTTACCTTTTACCATAAAAGAGCTAAATCTCTGTGTTGATGGCGTCTATGGGAAAGAAAATTGGGTTTTTGTACTTAAATATGGTTATCCTACAACTGAAGTCTTGGTTTTTTTCTGCTGTAGCTTGATTCTCTCATTGGAGGAGAAGGAGTTCAGACTCAAGAAACTACAAGAGAGGGAGGATGCTCATCAGGATGAAATCACCAAATTGAATAGTGCCCTACAGCAAGAAGAAAAGATGTGTGCTGAGCACAAACAAGAAGTGCAGAAATTCATTAGCCAGGTATCATTCACAACAGTTCCTTTTTATTTTTCTCTTTATTGCCAGTATCTATCTTACATGTACAGTAGTATTTTTAGAATAAACCCTGCTTTCAGTGTTTTATTTTTTTCCAATACATTGGCCTCTTTCTTGCATTGTTTGGAAAAACCTGGCTTAATTTTTTCCCTTACTTGCCTAAAACTGATAAAACAATATGTAATGCCCTACATCTAGTGTTTGCTTTACATACAGCCACCCTTCATACAGCAACTTTTGAAAGTTATATTGCACTAAATGAATGGTGGTTGCAAGTGGTTCTCAGAGTTCTGGCCATCCCACTACCCCTGTGGCCATGGGATTGCTGTCTGATGCTTGGAAACTTGTTTGCACTTAGGACTGGTTGCCAAGTACCCAGGCTCATATGATCAATATTTGCAAACTTCCATGCCTATTTCCCCAGAAAGTCAAAGGGGAAGCCAACAGGTCACTGGGTTAAGTTTCCCCCATCTGCACTCCCTCCCCCCAGCCTCTCTATGCTCATATCCTGCTGGCCATTCATGCGTTTTCACGTATCCTTTCTGACCCCCGTGGCACTTCTCATGTACCTCTGAGCGTCTTCCCTTTTCGCACAGTGCTTCTCGCACACTCCCTTGTGCAGTCTTCTTAACCCACGTAATTGCACACTCTTGCATTCTCATGCACCCTCCCCAACCCACATGCATCCCTCACACACATCCTGCTTATGCTGCCCAGTGCCTCTTGAGCACTCCCTCATACCCCCCCCCCCCAGCCTGCAAGACCTCTCGTATCCCTTCACAAATTTGCACATCCTCTCATATCTTCCTGATTTACATGGCACCTCTCACACCCCACTCTCACTGTTCCCCCACCTGGCAGCAGCATGTTATCTACCTGGAAGACTGGCTCTTTCAATTTTCTCCTGTCCCCACCCCCCACCCCCCATCTTTGATTTTGGAAACCAGCAGGAAGTTGCCTCACTTAATGACCATGGGATCCAATTAAAAGCAGCAACCAGGACTGCAAACACTAGTGTCACTAAGCAATGTAGTCACAATTTACAACTGCATCTCTTAGTCATGGAAATTCAGGTCCCAACTGCCACTGTAAATTGAGAACTACCTTTATTTGTAATAATATACAAAGCTTATTCTTTTGTCTGCTTAAATTAACTTTTCCCAATTCGTCTTTTATTTTGCCTAGGAGATATTTCCTTATCTTAAAGTTATCCTTGTTCCTATGTACAAGTTTTATTGTTTTTCCCATAGATGGAATCACTCAAGCAGATGATGGTACAGAAGGAGGCAACTTTTACAGCTCGTGAGGAACAGCTAACTCAAGAGCTGGAAGTTTCCCATGCAAATGAACAACATGCCAAAGACACTATACAAAAGCTGGAGGCTGAAGTATCCCAGTTACGCTTAAGCCTATGTAGCACAGAGAGTAGGGCAGAGGCACTGGAATCTGAATGTCAGCGTGCTTGTTCAGTTCATTGGGAGGCCCAAGCTCAGCTGATAAAACTACATTCAGTACTTCATTACATGCTGTGTAACAGTCCTGAGCCAAAACTTAGAGGGCAAGGAGACCAAAACATTTTGAGTTCATCATTCCTTAAGAGAGGTAAGGCTAAGGAGCAAGTGAATGAGCATTATGTCATTTTAAAAAAAATCAACTATCACAGTCAGAATGTCTTTTAGAGAAATCGTAGCTAATCTTTATAATTCAGCTTCCTATTAATTAAAATATAGTGATAGTCTCAGAAAATAGAGAGAAAATGTGATGCTTATTTTTATACCAATAGTATAAATAACCTTTATAAACTTACATACTTCATGTCAAACTATTGGCTATATAGGATATTCAAAGTAGAACTTGACTTTTTTTTAAAAAAAAAATGATGTTTGGAACAGAACAGAAGAAAGAATTGAAGGTTGCTGGAGTCATCCTAGAGTCCAAATATAAAAAACTCTGGTTCATTTCTGGGAAATATGTCCTCATTGTAAAAATTGTATGTGTGTCATTTCAATATCTGTGTGCCCCTTCAAGTCAGTGTTAACTCCTGGTGTCTACCTGCAATTTGCTTGGCAAGATTTCAGAAGTGGCTTGCCTTCTTCCGAAAGTTGAGAGTTAGAATGGCACCAATTTTATAGAAGGAAAAATAAATGTAATTCCTAATGTCGATTTTGATCATTACCTGAGACCTATTTGGAACAGTAATTAAAATGAATGATATTGGCTTTTGAAAAAAAAATATTTTTTTTGAATAATAGTGATCTTAACTCCAGCTTAAAACATTTTTGGCTACATATTTTAAATTGTGTTTATTAGGGATATGCAAATCCTTCAAAAGAAATGCTTTGCAACACATGGGAATATAAACTTTTTTTTCTGCAGACCTATGCAGCTGCTTCAGAAATAGCTTCTGGCAGTCCCTGTCTGCATGAGTATCCACTGATACTTGTTTTGTTTTTGTTTTTTCTCAGCAAACATGCCACTGTTTTAATATGCCAAAGAGAGATGCTTTGATTCTATTATGTGTTGTGAAATATAAGATTAAGAATTTAAGTTTTACTTTTATATTGTGTTGGTATTGTATAGTGTCCCTGTATTTTTCTTATTCATCACACAAGGTCTGTTTATATAAATGGTTGGTTGGAATTTTAAAAACTGAATAAGTAAAAAGCAGAAAAGCAAGGTTGGGATTGCAGAGTATAAGTTTTGGGTTCTGCCTGTGATAAAATAAATAAGTAAGGTATGATGGCAAAATCTGACTATAAACTACATTTGATATTTGGCTCATAGACTGTGAATCAGTAAGGCATTAAAATTATTAGTTTATATGAAATGCAGGTCAAATGAATGTTACCAGTGACATGGGTAATACAAATAATGTGGAGCCCTTAGTACACAGTGCACTGGGGATGTTACCTAGTTGGTAATAAAAACATCTGCAAGAAAAACACCAAGCTCAGGCACCAAGGATTCCCCAGTTCAATCCTGAACTACATATATTCTCTTTCATTGGTAACTAGTAGGCAATAACCTGGCTTCGCCCAGGTTTAGTCGGGCCTGACGCTGGTCTCTCTTGCAGGAAAATCCTGTAGTCAGGACTCACGCTGTTAGTAGCTCTATGTGTTTAGTCAGGCCTGATGCTGTTCTCTCGTGCAGCATCACAAGTCAGAGGGAGCCCCCTTGTGGACTACTGCTTTTTGGGGCACACAGCCAGTATTTTTAGGGTACACAGACCCCCCTGAGGGGTGCTAGTCGTGTCTTACCCCCACGGTATTTGTTCCCGGAGTGTAAGCCATCTGTGTACCAAGTTTGGTTGAAATTGGTTGAGCCGTTTCAGAGTGTATGTGAAATATACACACACACACATATATATACATACACACACATTCAATAGATAGATAGATAGATAGATAGATAGATAGATAGATAGATAGATAGATAGATAGATAGAATGTTTGACAACCACCAGTGTCCATTTGACTAAAAATTCTGTGGAAAACTTGCCCTGGCACATTTGGAAGCTACCTGGTTGGTGAAAGCAATATTCCATGTTCTAAGAAACTGTAGATAGAAAACAGTGCAGACCCATGCCAGTTTCAGATCTATCACAGTAGATTTGACTTTTAAAGTTTTATGTAGATTTTTCTTTGTTTCCAATTAATATCCCTAACTTGAAGGCGCAGTTACCAAACAGGTTTATTTCTTCAGAACAGGATAATGTGAAAGAACTGGCTTTGTCTCAACCTAATCACACTTCCGCAGAGCTTACAGCGGAGAGAGTAGCAGAAGCACTTCAAGATTTGCGGCAAGATCTCTGGCGGGCTCACCTACAACTGGTAACTTACTTTTTGGTTTATGAATGTGATGTCATTCTTTGGGTTGCTTCTAGGCATTTTAAAGGAAACATAATAAAATGTTATAAAGTTACTGTGATAGCTGCATGTTATCCAGCACAGTATTCTTTAAATCTTTTTCTTAAATGAAGAACGTGTATAAATAGTTCCTGCAGAAAACATGTGCTGGTCAGTTTCCCAAGAGCTTCTCATTGGCCACTGAGGGACAGACTCGTGGACTAAATAATCCTGCATTTTTGTCTGTCCAGTGATTTTTCTTATATTATTAAGTTAAAAACATATAGAAGTCTCTCACTGGATACTGATAATCAGAATATTTTAAAACTGTAAGGAGTAAAATCAAAATTAAAAAAGCATTTAGGAAGTTCATTTATATTCTGTCTTGTTAAGTGCTCTATAAATTTGACAATTATCAGGACATATCATGGCTTTGTATTTGAGAAGCTCAGCAAATATATATCAACTTACTTAATATAATGAATGCCTTTTTACTATACTGATAGGTTGTTTATAATTAATTAAGAATTGAAAAAGCTGGAAGTACCAGGTAAAAAAAATATAATTAAAGGCATAGCTCAGGTAGTTCTTGAGACATAGCAACAGTCATAAATATGAACCAGTTGCAAAGCATGATCATGGGGATGCTGGAAAGGTCATAACTGTGAAAAACTGGCATAAGTCACTTTTTCAGTGCTGTTGAACGATTGTAGGTCGAGGACTACCTGTACAAAATTCTTGTGTATTATAAAACTGAAGAGCTTCTTGGATGAGAAGCAAAACCTTTTCAAGGACAAAACCAAGGAAATCCAATTGCAGTTGCTTTAGGACACTTAAATTAGGTATTTTCCAGTACTTCTACCCCAACTAGAACTGTACTTGTGAAGATTATTAAAAAGTCAAAGATGTGACAGACAACAATATGGAAGAGTTTATGAACAGGCAGGGTGAAGAGGGAGGATACAAATTTAATGTAGAATTGTAATCTATAGTTTGTGCAATGTAATGTATAATTTGCTGCAAGAAAATTTCTACTTTTTTAAAAAATATTTTTATAAAGCTCTCCCTATCTCAAGAGTACCTGTAGCATGTGTTGGGGTGGGGTTTTTTTTGGCAGGATGAAGCAAGGAAGAATTCTGAGAAGTTGAAACTAGAACTCAGTGAGAAGGAAACCGAAAGGATACGCATTCATGCCAAAGCCGAAGAGCTGGAGAAGTGGCTGAACCAGTGTCAAGAAGGTAACACAAACTGATAATGCAAAGATGTGATAGTTTCCCTAAACAGGAGTTGAGAGCTGCAGAAAAGCAAGCTCTTTTCATTATTGCATAGTAGAACTGGGTATAATATCAGAAGGACAGAGATT
This sequence comes from Mimophis mahfalensis, assembly GCA_032468015.1. NCBI lineage: Eukaryota > Metazoa > Chordata > Lepidosauria > Squamata > Mimophis > Mimophis mahfalensis. The sequence continues at coordinate 229,253 of JANHFR010000953.1, read as the reverse complement.
CCAGCAGATATAGGAGACTCAAACAATCTTCTCTGATAACTTTTGAGAAAATCAATTCTTAACCATAGTTTCAGTAAGAAATCAGGAGCTATTTCATTCAGGAGCTATTTTTTCCTAGAAATTTTTATAGATGCTTTCTTTTCTTGTTCCTTGATACTCCATGCTGAAAATGCATTGAAATTTTAAAAAATTATTTTGAGGAGTAAATTAGTCACTAGCACCTTCTAAAATATCCCCAAATTACTTTCTTGTTAGAAGAGTCACTGTTATAATGAGTGGATGGAAAGTTCTTTCTTTCTTTCTTTCTTTCTTTCTTTCTTTCTTTCTTTCTTTCTTTCTTTCTTTTCTTTTCTTTTCTTTTCTTTTCTTTTCTTTTCTTTTCTTTCTTTCTTCATTATAGAAAAATGTGTAGCTGAAGGCAGACGCAGTTCCCTGGAGTCTGCCTTAAAGTTAGAGGTCATTGCTTTCAAGGAAGAGAATGTGAGTCTACGTGAAAAGGTGACCAGTTTGGAAACCAAACTTGAAAACACAGAGGGACAAAAAAAAGGCTTGTTGGTAAGGATACCAGACATTTTGTATGTTCAGCTACCTAAAATTTGATAAACTGTTGAAATCCTTATTTTTTCTAAGGGAGTTAAAATTTTTTTGATGTGATTTTATAATAGGATAGATGGCTATAAATACTTGTTTCTTATTGTCTGTTGTGACTGTCTTTCTCTTCTAAGTTTCTTTTATATCTTTTGTACTTTGGCAAAAGCACACATTACCTAATGTACATAGTAGTGGTTAGAGCAGTAACCATTTTCTGGTCAATGTTTTCTGCTTCTAGCTTGTTCCCTTGTATTAATCTTCAGGGGTAGAATAGTTCTTGATAAATTAGAAATATGTCACAATTAAATCTTTAAGAGAGTTAAATTGTTATGGGAAAAAATGAAGTTTTATTCAATGGACATAAAAAGTTATTAGTCAGATTCTGAATTATTAATAGGATGTTATGAATCATCAAACAGAATTACTTGATTCACATGCTTAACCGTAATTTAAAGCTTTTCTCCATGTACAGGTACTGGCTACCTTCTAGTGAATATTTTGAATAGAAACTTACGTATATTTGGAAGTGATATATTTTAGCAAACATTTCATCTTTAAAAAAAGACAAGCATTTTTGTGCAAGATTAACATTTGAATGAATGCTGTCTTTAAATAATATAGCTGTGGAATAATGAACAAGAAGAAAATAATGGTTTTTGCATTTCAGAATGAGCGGGGCACATTACAGATGGCCAAAGAAAAGCTCACACGGGAGTTGGAGCTTCTTCAGGAATCAGTCAAAACTTCAGAACTTCGAGCAAGTGCCATGGAAAAGATGAATGAGTCCCTGGAGCAAGAGCTTCAGACAGCTCTCTCCACTCTCAAAAATAAACATGAGGAAATTGAGACTCATCAACAGAGATTTGTGGCTTTGCAGAAAGAGGTAGAGGTAGGAAAAGCACTTCAGGAAATTGTGGATCAGCTCAATGTTACTTTGGAAAAGAGAAATGAAGAAATAAAAGACCAACTACAGCAGATTAAGGATTTAGAGAATCACAAAGAAAAGCAGAGAGCTGCTTTAGAGCATCTCACTAAAAATCTAGAAAACAGAAGCAAAGAGATTGACTCCCAAAAAATGCAAATTGAAGAATTGACAGCGCAAGATAAGATGCAAAAGGCCGATCTTAAGAAATTAAATCTAGATCTAGAGGAGACTGTTCAGACTTTGAAATCCCAACAAGAAAAGCTTCAAAAACTACAAGAGTTATCAGAAGGCCAAAAAACAGTAATTGAAAGCCTGTCTCTGAATCTGGAGGAAAAAATCAAGGAAGTGAATATCAAAGAGGAGAAAATTCAGATTATAGAACATAATAAATCAGCACAAATTGGAGCTTTGCTGAAAGATCTAGATGACCTGAAAATAAAGATGAATGAAAAAGGTTGGGAACTTGCATCTCAAAAACAGCTACTTCAAGAATGGGAAGAACAAGGGGAAAAACGTGAGAAAGCTCTTTGTACGAGCCTAGAACACATGAAAGCCATTATTAAGGACAAAGAACAGGAAATAGAATCCCAGAGGGAACAGATATCAATTTTCCAACAGCTTGAAGCTCAGAAGGAAGAACATCTCAGTGAGCTTTCTGAGAAGCAGCAGCAGATGACATTGACTTTGACCCAAAGAGAACAAGAGCTCAAGGCACAAGAAAACCAAATGAAAGAAATGAAAGAAGAAATGGAAATAGAACGAACGGCTTTTCATGAACATAGCGCAAAGACACAGACTACTTTGGAGGAAAAGAACAAAGAATTGGAGTTCCAAAGGAAGCATGTAGAAGAATTGAAAAGTCAGATAAGAGTTCTACTTGAAGATATCGAATACAGCTCAGGAGTGCTAAAGGAGAGAGATGGTAATGCAGAATTTCCAGATGAACAAATAAACCAACTGAAGAAGCAGGAAACTACTTTTGATATGCTGGGACAACTCAAAATATTCTTTAAGAGGCGACAACAAGAAACTGAGTCCCTGAAAGAGCAACATGAAAAGAACACAGAAAAGAATGTAAGGCTAACAGAAGGATTGCAAGCAGAACTTCAACAAGCAAAACAAGCTTTAAAAAATGGAGAATTGCAGATTAAATATTTAAAGGAGAAGAACCTCCAGCAAATTCAACAACAGGAGGCACAGATAAAATTTATCTCAGATAAACTGCATCTCACTAGGTCTTCCCTTCATGACAAAGAAAAGGAAACAAAATCCTTACAGACATGTATCAAGGAACTCTCAAAACAGAAAAAGGAAGTATGGCGTACTGTTTTAAGTCTGCAGCAGGATCTGGATAGGATTAACCGGTTGAATGCAGAGAAAGAAGAAGAGCTGTCCAAGCAAGCAGAACAAATTAGTAAATACCAGGCTAAAGTAGAAGCCACTCAGAGAGAACAAAAAAGTAATGATGATCTTTTGCAACATCAACACAAAAATGAGCTAGAACACGAAAAACACCCCAGAGAGCAAGAGAAATTGCTTGACCAAAAGAGCAAAGAGATAAATGATCAAGATGAGGGAAATAAAAAACCAACGAAAGATGAGTCTGGAGGGCAGCAGAAGCATCTCCAGCTTATACAGAAGAAAGATGATGAGATTAAATTGCAAAAAGGAAAAATTGAGCAACTGGAAGAGAGACTCAAAGATAAAGGGAGGGAATTACTAACCTATAGTGATCAGATAAGGCAAATAATCTCAGCTCTCAGATTGCATGATGATAAAGAGTACAATTTCCATAGCTGCATTGAGAAAATTTTTATGTGGAAGGAAGAAGAACTAGTTAAAAGCAAGGTTATTAAGGAAAAAGACCAGTGCTTGCAATGGCAGAAGGAAAAGATTGAACATTTGGAAAATGAGAAAATGATAAACAGACAAGAATTGAATCATATGATAGCTGTTCTAAAACAGACAGAGAGTGGTGAGATAGAATGGAAGCAGAAGGCCCAGAAGTTGGATCTGACCCTTGCCCGAAGTGAAGAGGCTATGAGAATTTTAAAGGAGGAAATGGCTGTTACACAGAGCATGGTTTCAGAAAGGGATAGGGATAGGTTTCATCTCCAGGTAAGCATTTTATCTTAAAATGCATGCAAACTGTTGCAGGTTCAGCATATTTTATAAAGCATCTGAACAGTAGTTATATTTTATAAATTATATCTATCATTTTTATTCTGTTTAGAGATGCACTGTTTATATTTTTAAAGGAAAATTGTTTTTAAATGAAATTTTCTTGGACTCTAAGATGTAAATAATAAAGAAGGAGAGACAGGGAGAAAAACTAAGAGGCCGTGAATTGATGTTGCTAGGATGCTTATCATTTAGACTCACTTCACATGAGCTCTCTAATAACCTAACTATAATCTTTCTGCGATGCTTGAGTGTGTATTCAAATATTAACATACTGTTTGCCATGTATTCTGCCATGGACATCCTGATTCTCAAAAGACTCAGATATGATTTGACATTGAAATGTGCCATTTTAACTTTTAAATGCTTTGTCTTTATGTCATAATACTTTCAGGCACTGTAAATGACATATTCCAGGATCTGTTCATTTTGTAACGTTTTGCACACCTATACTTAATTAAATAAGCAAAGAGTATTGTTTGTTTTCCTGTAGGAACAATTGGATACAGCTTTCAAAACCCTGAAGGAGGCAAGGTTTATTATTGAAACTCTGGTGGGAGTTTCTGATGAGCTGTGCAGTGAAAATGATATACCAGGGTTACAGCATAATGAGGCCGAAAAGGTAAAAGAACAGATATGAAACATGTAAGATGGCAATGCATTATATAGAAGAGCAAGATACCTTCGAATTTTCATCAAGGTTTTTTGGCACCTTAAAGTATAACTTTATGATAATTCTATATGCCGTTTTGCTTCCCAGTCTGTCACACTATTATCTTCTATCTCTATATAAAAAAAGGGTGGGGGGGTTCGTAGGTTAAGTATACACTCCAAAATGGCTTGACCAACTTCAACCAAACTTGGTACACAGATAACTTACCCTCTGAGAACAAATACTGTGGGGGTGAGACAGCCCTAGTATCCCTTGGGGGGGTCTGTGTCCCCTAAAATGAGCTGGCAGCGTCATAGTACTCCACAAGGGGCTCCGACGTGCAGTGCTGCAAGAGAAACCAGCGTCGGCCCCATAGAGCTAGGGTCCCATAGAGCTACTCACTTGCAATGCTGCACGACAGACCAGCATCAGGCCCTGCAGGCGAAGCCAGGTTATTGGCTAGTGTAATAATAAATTAGCAAATTTTTAAGATTAGTTTTTATTGATTTTATTGCAAATTAACAGTTATTGCTATAGGAACTGATGCAACTGACATCTCTACCTTAAGCAGTTAATTGCTTAAGATTCTGAAATTTACAGTAGCAACATATTAAGAAGATTTCTTCAGAAAAAAGTCATGTCCCATCCATGGGACAAAATTGCCCTCATTTGTGATTGGCTATCAGACTACCTCTTATCTTTTTGCATATATCCTGACCTTTATATTCTTACTTTGTACTGCATCATTTTTGTGTCATGCAGGCTTCGAAGAAAGAGGGACAGCTGACATGGACGGCTGAAAAACGACTCTTGTATAGGCATTTACAACTTCTGCAGCAAGCTGTGGCCAGGTTGGAAAATGATAAACATGGTTTAGAGAAGCACAATGCTCAACTGAGAGATGCATTGCAAGAGGTACGTTTTTCTGTAAAGGTAAAATAACCAAGATCAGCATTATTTTTCAGTGCAATGTAATCCTATGTTAGCCCTCATTATACAGTGATTGGGTAAAGTAGTCATTTGTCTTATAATGTGATCAAATTAATCCCAACTCTCGGTAAAGAGCGTCTGAGTAAACAACAAATTAAACAACAAATTTAAACAATGCAGCGTGTCATGTTTGTATTGAATATAGTGAGTCAGCCTTTACTGTGTTCAGTATTACAAATAATAGTTCAATAAATATTACAAATATTGTTCAATAAACAATATTATTTAATATTGAATTTTTTTCAGTTGATTGAGGAAGTAATGGTTTTTTCATTATATCAATGAATTTTATAGGAGACTGTCAGGGTATATTTATGCATAAGCTGAAGAACAGTAGTTCTGAACACAAAGTAAATACTGTATGTAAAAACATGGCTGAGCCAAAAGAAATTATTATTTGAATGGGAGGATTAAAGCCGTTACTTTACCCAACAGAAATGTTGTAGTATGACCTGAAGCCAGCAGTTCATGCAAGACAGCCCAATTATATCAGCGAGCCAAAAGGAATGGGCCAAAATAATTCCAAGCCAATGTGTGGAAGATATCATTAGGTACAGTAGACACTTGGTTGAAAGAGAGGGCATCTGTTTTTAAATCTAAAGCTTCACATAGTTCCTCCAACAATCTGCTTTATATATTCAGTAAACATGCTGTTTTTGGAGTTGTAGGATTTAGATAAAGCTCTGCTTTCTAATAGGTCACATTTCTGCAGTATTATAAAGGGTTCACAAGCTTATCTCACAGTGTAGCTAATAAAATAAAACCTGCTTGCTGACTTCCTGGGTCACTTTGTTTTGTTGATTTCATTGGGTGGTTACTGTTAAGATTATGATAACCTTTATTATCTTTTTTTTCTGTGGGCACTCTGGCACCCATTAAAAATGAAATCCTGTTGCCTGCTGTCAAAAGTGTACACCTACATAATGCACACATATAGATACGCTATATACATACATATGTATATACCTACACCCTAAGAAATAAATACATGTAACTGTTAATCACTGTTCATCTTGAATACATAGAGGAAAGAGGAGGATGCTTGAGAATTCACAAAGTTAATACTGCGTGGGACAAAACTGTGGCTGAATCTGGATGTTCCAAATATTCTTATACACATTAACCTATTTTCAAAAAATTTAGGGCTATTCACAATTCAGTGTTTTGTGGTTGGTATTCTTTGCCTTATATTCAGTAATCTGCTCAGTATCAGCAGTCAGTTATTAGCCAGTTTTACCTCATTTAGGATAACATTTTATCTCTCTTATCAATTGTAGGTAGAACATGAACGAAGGAAACTGAAAAAGAGTCATGGAGACTTTTCTTTAAGTTTTGAATATTCACAAGCTGACTCGGGGTCACAGAAAGTTTTCTCCGTTTCAAAGGTTTGAACATACATACATATAAAACGTTTATGCCATCAAAGGCAGATTGCAATCATTAAATATAAATGCTACATAAAACAATAAACAGAAATCTTAAATTTAAAATTGGTTAAGATTAAACTGACCAAGAGCAAGAGGAAGGGAGGAAAGTGAAGAGGAAGCAAAGTGGGGTGTTATCTAACCCATTGGCCACCTACAGAATGATATGCCGTTATTGGGGTCACAAGTCAGTCAACAGAGCCTCAGTATATCTTCAAGCTCTTTTGGAAAGCCAAAATGGTGGATGCAGATCTCACCTTGGGGAGCACAGTGTTCTCCAAGAGCCACAGCTAAAAAGGTTCTTTGTCTGGACCCTGCCATTCTAAATTCCTTGATGACAAGATCTGATGTGTACCCCTTCTGCCAGCATGGGTGGGACAGGCTAGTCCCATTGGGGTGACACAGTTCCTCAGATACCCTGAATTCATGCTATGAAGAGCTTTGCATATTTTATTATCAGAAGTTGCACTTAAAATCACCCACTATTTCCTTCCTTTCCCATTATAATTAACTAGGGCTGAGCAGTTAAAGACACTGAGCTTGTCATCTGGAAAGCTGACTGCTCGGGTTCAAGACCCAAGCATCGCATGACAAGATGAGCTTCCATTACTTGCCCCAGCTCTTGCCCAATTAGCAATATGAAAGCATGCAAAGGCACGTAAATAAATAGATACTGCTTTGATGGGAAGGTAACAGTATTCTGTGCACCTCAGTATATACTGGCCATATGACCACCGAAATGTCTTCGGACAAAGGTGGCGAAGGAATGGATATGTGCACTGTCCCCGAGACTTGGAAACAACGGGACTATTGAATATAAAGGGGAAATCTTTACCTTTATATTTAACTAAATTTTATAATTGTTGGGTTGAACGTGAATAAATGAGAGAAAATTTAAGCTGTAGTTTTCTTTTCCTAAATAATAGACTTCGTGAAGATGAGCATCTGACTGAGTTTTCTCTTTCCTTTCTCTCTAGAAAGAAAGCCAGGCTCTCCAAAAGCAGCTGGCAGAGTTACAAAAACAGGTGTGTAGTTTATAATCAGACACTAGGTCTTTTCTTAGAATTTATTAGTAATATTAGATATTACTAGCACATAGACTTATATACTGCTTCACAGTGCTTTATTGCGCCCTCTAAGTGGTTTACAGAGTCAGCATAGTATCCCCCAACAATCTGGGTCCTCATTTTACCAACTTTGGAAGGATGGAAGGCTCAGTCAACCTTGAGCCGGTGAGAATCAAACTCCTGGAGTAAGCAGTGAATTAGCCTACAGTATTCCATTCTAACCACTTCACCACCATGGCAGATATGTTAAATAATAAATCTAACAGTTTTACTTTACATAAGATACTGTTCCTTAGGTTGAAAATTAGAAATTAAGCTCTTCAGAGGGAAATAATTCATTAGTTCTTGATGTCATTTGTTCTTGTCTTAGGTTTTTGTTCTACAATCACAGCTATCGCTAGAACGGAAGCAGAAGCAGAATTATATCATCAGCTGTACTAAAACAAATCAAGAGCTTTCAGATTTACATCAAGAGCTTGCAAACTCTTTAGCTGTTGTGGCTAGGAAACCTGAGGCAACTGTTTTGGAATCAGAGACTCGCAAGCTTGATGAAACTTTGAATAACAGCTTCACGTTGGGAGTTGTAGGCTCAGACAGTGTCTTAACTGGAAAACATCTATCAAGCTCAACACCCAAAAGCGTTCATCAGAAGCCCACAAGGTAGCATAAAACTGGCAAAAGCAAGAAATTAAAGACGCTCCAGCACAAGCAGAGTTTAAAAAGTTGTAGATATGATGGATCCTTCTGTATTCAGCTAGCCTTGATTTCCAGGGTCTATCTACCAGTTTTGATCCTTCAGAATATAATTCCAGATTCTTTGGAATCAGTGAAGATCATCTCACCCTAAGGGGAAAAAAAGTAGTTGAAAGGCTGAAATGGTTGAAGATACGCAATGTGAAAATCTTTGGATTAGACAAAATTCAAAGCCAGTGTATGAGAACTAAAAAAATGAATGACTCCTTGCAACCATTTCTGACAAGAAGAATGGAAGTTCATTCCAGGAAATGAGTCATGAAAAAACTAAGTTCATTAAAAAGATTTCCCTGCTTCGTTTTGTGTAGACACATGGGACAGTACTTGATCAGAGAGGAATCTCAATCTAAACAGTCATTTTGGTTGAATAATCTTATTGATAGAGATATCATTTCCTAAACTATTGTACAGCAATTTGGTATAAGATATATCTAGAGGGTTTTTATAACATTTTGTACTAAATATAATAAAAATGTATTTTTATTTTTCCTTTCTTTGCTCAAATCTTTCATATGAAGCTTTTCTGCTTTTTTGTGGTATATATATAAATATTTATTTATTTATTAATAAAATTTCTAGGCCGTCCAACTCCCAAGGGAATCTGGGAGGCTTACAACATGTAAAAAAACCAAAAAAGTAAAACAATCAAACGTTTTAAAACATTTTAAAACTTTCCTCATAGGTGTAATTGTTAACCCCAAGCCTGCTGGCATAGCCAGGTCTTAACAGCTTGGCGGAAGGTTAACAGGTCGTGAATGATCCGGATCCCTGGGGGTAGCTGGTTCCACAGGGTCGGCGCAGCCACAGAGAAGGCTCTCCTCCGTGGGCCTGCCAGCCGACATTGGTTGATGGGACCTGTAGGAGGCCAACTCTGTGGGATCTGACAGGGCACTGGGAGTGGAAGACAGTAGTTGGTAATAAAAGGCGGTCTTGAAAGTAACCCGGTCCTATTATTAATAGGCAATCAATCAATTAATCAATAAATAAATAAATGTAAATAGATAGATAAAATGTATGCATAGCCATTTCCTATAAGAACTTCTGGAGGTTTATGTCGACAAGTAATATATAAGACATGCTGCTTTGTTAGAAGAAAGATTACGTGCCAGGCAATGAAATATGTTAATTTAGGAATGCTAGAAGGTTTTTTTTTTAATTACATAACAATATGGGCTTGTGCTCTACCTCAAATCCTGCTATGTCATCTTATTGTGGTAGGAGTTGGGGTAGGGTTCCTGGGAAGAATGAGTGAAGAAGCAGGAATCTACATGATATATTTATACTCCCAGCAAGGTCAGCCAAGGTATGTTCTTCCTAGCTAGTCCAGTTAAAGCAGGGGTGTCAAACTCAATTCTATTGAGGGCTGGATCAGGGTTGTATTTGATGGCTGTGGGCATGGCCTGGGTGGGCATGGCCAGCTTGACTTCATTTGTCAAGGCTCCATTTTTAGCCATGATGGCCTCCTGCAGCCCTCTGCCAGCAAGAACAGAGCTCGGGGAGGCCATCATGGCCGAAAACGGAGCCTGGGTGGGCTGCATGGAGCCTCCTCGAGTTCTGTTTTTGCTGGCAGAGGTCTGCAGGAGGCCGTTGCAACCGAAAACAGTCTGGGAGAGCCGCATGCTGCCTTCCCAACCTCTGATTTTGCTGGCAGAGGCACTGCGGGCCAATCCTTTGCTGCTTTCAGGGCAGGCCCACAGGTCAGATCTAAGCACCCGGTGGGCTGCATCCAGCCCAGGGTCCTTGAGTTTCAAACCCCTGAGTTACAGGAAGGAGACCCATATATCAGGCAGAAGCTATACAGAAGATTCTGGGGGCAGATGACCACTTTAGTGACATCCATAAACTGGAAGAAATAACAGTACACCAAAAACAATTGTAGTGCTGGATGATGGGCTCTTTACGTTAGATGGCACTCGTCATGTTACTGAGGAAAAGCAGAGATTCTTTTGGATTACTAAAGGGTATTTAAGACATGGCTAGATACAAGCCTTCAGAACTTCTGGTTACTAATGCTGCCAGGCAAGAAAAGAAAATCCTAAATCAGTGGTTCTCAACCTTCCTAATGCTGTGACCCTTTAATACAGTTCCTCATGTTGTGGTGACCCCCAACCATAAAATTATTTTCAGATACACCTGTATTTGTATTGAGATATGTGTTTTCCGATGGTCTTAGGCGACCCCTGTGAAAGGGTCATTCGACCCCCAAGGGGTCCTGACCCACAGGTTGAGAACCACTGTCCTAAATTGTTAAAGAAATCGCAGTAGGAATGTGGAATATAAGAAGCATAAACATGGAAAAGCTCAACAATGAAATGACATTAATCAACTACATATTGACATCTTAGGCATCAGTGAATTGAGCAAACAATGGCATTGTTCTCATAGGAAGGATATACTCTAGCAAAGTCAGAACTTGATTCTCTGGTATCTCCTGATATTTTTAATAACACGAGGTAGCCATAGGATAATAGTAACCATAAAAGTTCCTCTTCCCTTTTTTGCTATTTGATCATTACAACTGTGAAATTAAAATATCAGATTAGTGGCTAACAAAATCCTGTTTAAAAAAAAAATAAAATTTTGGAAAGCTTTAATTTCATCGGGGAATAGACCCTATGGATATTAACAGAAACATGAACTGAGGTCAAAATGTGTATTTCCCAGTTTCAGATTTAATTCTGAGTGAGGTATAAAATGTCACTGAAACTTGAATAATTACTGCATATTTGTATTAACTTCTAATAGCTAGGGCCTAGTTAGCTCTGGAATAATTTAATATATTTTATACTTCAAATTGTTGTTGTTAGTTGTGAAGTCGTGTCCGGCCCATCGCGACCCCATGAACAATGTTCCTCCAGGCCCTCCTGTCCTCCACCATCCCCCAGAGTCCATTTAAGCTTGCACCAACTGCTTCAGTGACTTCAAATTGCTCATCCCCCAAATGGACTACTTCAGGAGAATAAAAGTAGAAGCGTTCCTGTATTCTTTAGATAAGTAGACAAATGCCTTGCAGAAGTTCATTTTAAACATGTCTGTTTTTTTTAAAAGGGGCACTTTAAAAAACCCTGGATTTTGTACAAACATTTGCTATCTCATATTGCAGATATTCCATAATACTTTAATGCAATATTTCCCTAATAATTATATCTTTCCATACCCACATTATGTATTTTTAATTTTTTGAGATTCTAGAAACTCAGCCCTTGGTTGGTTATTTCTTCATTATATTCTATGCCATCATTTTTTGCAACTAGTGGTCAGTAGTTGCTTATTATCTGTCTCAATAATCCTTTGCTCCTCTACGATTAGAGAACTTCAGCTACACAGCACACATCTTAGTAACTGAACTGGTTATTTTAGGGACCAGATGACAACCACTATAAACGTCCCTGGGGGCTGCTTGAGAGTTGCAAATAAAAGATTTGCAATCAAAGGGGGGGGGACCCTTCATGCTAGTATATCATATATATATACATTGGCAAAATGATTAGAAAGGTGGTTTATAACCATCCTGAAGGATCATTCGAACTCCCCCATGTCTAAACCTCTGAACATTGGAAACAAAACGATGTAATGTTTCCACACACACACTTAGACCCAGCTTCGCCGATGTGCAACCGAAGACGTCATTTTACTTAAGCTTCTCAAAAATTGCTCCGTTTTGGCGACGGGAAAGAAACACACACCGAAACTAGGCTTTTAACTCAGACACAACCACTACCTGCCGCCACCCCCTTGATAACTAACGGAGGGCGGGGCGAGAGCCGGAAGTTCGTCGTGTCTTCTGGTTTGTGGGTGGGGGAGTGTCCATCATGGAGTCGCTCCGGAGGCTGAAGCGGTTCGATGCCTTCCCCAAGACGCTGGAAGATTTTCGGGTGAAGACCTGTGGCGGCGCTTTCGGTAAGGGACCGCCGGCTGCCCGAGGACTACAGGTCTCAGAGGGCTGCAGTTGGGAGGGAGACAAGCGGGGTGCCTCTTGGAGAGATCCTTGCTAGTTTCAAGCGGTCCTAAGTTGAGGCATAGTGTTTGTTGCACATGCAGACAAATAGGATCAGCGTAATGTTTCATGTGTGAACTGAAAAGAGTTTGGCGCATTTGTTATCTTTTGGTCTTGGGGATTGTTTGTGAAGTTGGACCTTTCGCAGCTTGGCGATCGGGAGCGAAATTGTGATATTGAAAAGTATCGAGGCTGAACTTAATGTGATTTTTCTCCTGTGTTATTATGTTCTCATACCTAACGTTTTCTCAATGCCTGCAACAGCATCAATTCTGAAGGCAATATGTGTTGTTACATGTGCATTGAGTGTGTATGTGAGGACATCGTTTAAAGAAAATCCAGCTTAGGCAATTAGTGTTTCCATTTTTTTTAAGCAAATTAATCTTTAAGAATGCACAGAATAGCCAGGATTGCGAAGTGATTGCTTGGTACAGCTTTGGTAACACTTGCTGGTAAGGAATCTAAATGTAGTTTTGTAGCAATGTAATGAACTGTTGACTCTCTTGTCAAAAAAAAATCAGACTCAGTAAACCATCTTATTCATTGTACTTTCTCCAGTCTAGAACCATATGGTAGATTAGATTTGTTTTTAACTTAGATCTTTCAGTCTTTGCCAGATGTTTGTTTCATTTAATGCTCAGTAAAAATCGTAAGAAAAGATGTCTTCTATTGAGGACTGCTAAAAGGGGTCAAATTATCTTATATGCTTATTTTAAAGTACAGTAATCTATACCCTTTAAAAGTAACAAAAATGAGACCAAGAATCAGAATTGATCTTGCAGAGATAATGAATGGATGCTTTTTGGTGATTCCATTGCTTGTTTAAAATTTAAATGTTCTGAAATATAACATCTCAAAACTGTTTTAAATCTTTTAAAATATATATGAAGCAGTACATAATCCTCTTTTGGGAGGTTTATTTTTGTTTGGTTTTTTTTGCTATATAGTACTGTACTTGCCATACTTTGTTTTTCACTTGTATGGATCCAAGCTTTTTACGTATTTGTCAGATAGTGTTTCTGAGTCTTTTGTTGCCCAGGATTCAGCACCAGTCCTTTAAATATGTGCTTATAGATAGGTAGCAATAGTAGAAATTTTAATTAAAGTAGCTTTCTGGAATCTGAAAAAATTATATACTGTATATGCATTGCTTTTTAAGCAATCCTTTGAAAATGCAAGTTGATTGCTGCTGCTGGCAATGTTCAGTCCTGTCCTTTGGGACTTCTTTGAGGCTCAGAACACATTCACCAAGTCTAGAGATCAAAAGTCAATAAGACAAAGGAAGACTTGCATCATTATTGGAAGAAAATAATATCAGTCTTCCATAGAGAATATTTGCATGCAAAAATTATAATACCTTATAAATAATCATATAAAGGTATATATTCATTCTGTTGTATAGCTTTTAAAAATTATGGCGAGAATAATGGCTGGTTGTTTAGTATATGAATATTTAACAATTTATTATTGAAGATAAATGAATATTACCTAATATTTTATTTTTTCACTTTTTAAAGGTCTTGAAAACTAAGAAGGGATTTTTCCCCTGATTTTTTTTTATTTTGTTGGTGTAGTAAAAGCATTGCACCATATTGCATCTGAGTAACACAAACATGTTTGTTTTGCCAAATGATCCCGCATTAGGAAGTTTCATCAGGCAGTTACTTTTCCACATGCAGCTGCAGTACAATATATATTTTCCACATGTTTTTGCATACTTTTTTTTCTGTGAATATATTTGTATATAAAAAGTTTCAAACAAGGAATTATTTTTCATGTATACAACAAAAGTCAATCAGGTGATACAATACTGCAGTCCAAGACCAGTTAGTTTAATTATTTCTTGGATTGGTTCATCATTTCAGAATTTAATATTGATTCAAAACTTTATTAGAAAGCTTTCAGAGGGTGTGTGTTTCGGGGAGAGGTAGTCTGCTAATTTGTACCTAAAACAGCTGTTACATTGTCCTAAGGCAGTGCTTATTACAGCTATATTTTTATGGACTAGGATTCAGGGCTGTCAAACTGGCGGCCTGTGGGCTGGATGTGTTATACACAGGCCACACCCACCTAGGCTTCGCAAATGGGAAAACCCTTGGGAAACATCATGTAATGGCAACGTGATCTGGTGAGCTTGATGCCTGTGGACTAGATGGATACCTTCGTATTTTAAATAAAAAGATGATGTTAAATCCTTTTTTCTCAACAAGGAGATGCATAGAGGCTGATTGGTTTCCTGAAAAATCTTCAAATTTTTATAGTGCTGGGCATTTTAACTAGAAGCACTAGGTGATCTGCAAAGGGCCTAGCCAGTTATTCCAGATGATTCCCTATGTGATTTCTTGAGTAAGCCATACATGCTTCTTGTGTTTCCTTAAAAGGTATACAGTGGTCCCTCTACTTATGAGCTACTTGACAGACGAATTTTTCGAGTTACGAGGAGGAAAAGCAGCCCCGCCCTTACGAATTTTTTCGACATCCGAGTGATAAACTGGAAAAAAAAACAACCCAGGGGCATTGCAACGTGTGTGGGGGGGTGGGTGGAGCAGATGCCGTCTGCTCTGCTCCACCCCTTCCAGCCATTGTAAGCAGTTCCAAAGGTCGGAAATGGGCAAAAAAAAATCGCTATGTTTTGACATATTTTTTTGCCCATTTCGAAGCTTTGGAAGGGCTTATAATGGCTGGGAGGGGTGTGGAGCAGAGGCCGTCTGCTCTGCTCCACCCTTCCCAGCCATTGTAAGCAGTTCCAAAGGTCCGAAATGGGCAAAAAAAATTGCGATGTTTTGACTTGATTTGCATAAGCAAAGGTTGCTGGTCCTTTGCTGGAAATTTAGCATGTTCTGAATTTTTA
>JANHFR010000953.1:170329-190988 GCA_032468015.1 Mimophis mahfalensis | reverse complement strand
AGCAACGCTGGCTGGGGAATTCTGGGAGTTGAAGTCCATGCATCTTCAAACGGCCAAGGTTGAGAAACACTGTACTCGTATCAAATCAATATTGTAAATAAGGCAAGACAAACTCCAAAATATTAGCTTACTAGAAATATTACAAATAGTGGATTTTTTAAAAAAACATTACTCCTTTTCTTCCTATTTATTTCTGGGGCTCAGAAGCCATCTGAATTAAATTATTCCAGCAAGAGAACCAACTTTCCAAAATCAATCACAGCTGTCAAGAGGAAGGAGTAGGAACAGATTTCACTCCAACTTCTTAGTTTTCATCTATGGATATTAGCATGGCTGTGAAGACAAGCCTTAGCTAAACACCGCAAGCCACAACTGGATATTGTATTGGGACCTTACGTCTTCACAATTAACTACAAAATAAAATCTGACCGTAGCCATTCAAATACACTAGGCACCTTTTTCCATGAAAAGCACAGATAATTAACACCGAAAATGCAATGTTCTTATCTCGTAAAAATAAAACTGTCTCATAAAAAGAGTACTATGCAAACCCTTTTTTCCTGGCTAAAAGCCTCATATTCTTAAAATGGAAGTCATTGCTAAAAAGAATATAGCTGTCCTTCTAAAGCATCACTTTAACCATGTTTTTATAAATATTACTTGATATTAGCAGACTTCGGCTAGGTAAGCAATTTCCAACACTCGTCCAAAATGTGATATATAAATGTATTTATTCATTAGGAGCTTTAGAAAACCAACAAGGCTGTCCTTTTTTTTTTTTTTTGACATCACCAAAGCTCTGATCGGGTAAACTAATGCAGGGCTAATAGCCACCACTGAGTTGAATGGTTGATCACGTGGAAATATAAAATAATAATTACTACACTAGGACGTACAGACGTTACTTCTTCCCTGTATTTGCTTTTGTAATAGGGCTAGACAAAAGATTTTAAGGTGGCTGGTTTTTTAGTGTTTCTCAACCTTGGCAGCTGGAAGATGGGTGGACTTCAACTCCCAAAAATTTTAGGAGTTAAAGTCAGAGGTGGTATTCAGCCAGTTCTGACAGGTTCCGGAGAACCGGTAGCAATAATTTTGACTGATTTGAAGAAACAGCAAATACCACCTTTGATTGGCCGACACCAGCAAATACCCCCTCTGATTGGCCGACAGCACAGTCATTTCCACTAAGCCACGCCCACAGAACTGGTAGTAAAAAAAATTGAATCCCACCACAGGTTAAAGTCCACCCATCTTCAAGCTGCTACTGTTTTATTTGTGGATAAAACACAACTATTATTTGTCTTTATTATTTGTGGATTATGGACTTTTGCCCTCGTGGACTAAGAATAGGTTTTTATATACACATATCCAGACTTACAATGCTTATCACTTTGGACAATATCAAGCACAAATTTGGTTATTTACGTTTCTCAAGGCTGTTTAATGTACCTCTGTTCTACACAATAATCTTAAAATGTCTATTCACTCTTGTAACACACACTCCTATTCGCAAACACAGCTGCAATGCTTGTTACGGAGGGTGGACTCCTACAAGTCTTGAATGAAAAGTAATGCCTTCAGCAGGAAACGTTACTGCCTACATATTAGAAACATATTGTTCGTCATCTGTTTTTTCCATTTCAATTGGTAGAGAAGGGGAAAACTGCTATTGTTTGTGAAATGGAAACTGGCCGTGGGAACTCACCAGTGCTCTTTAGGCAGTGTACTGATGGAATGTTTGACTGCCGATTTGAGTCCCACAACTAAAATTCACTGCCAAAAGAGCCAACAAAAACTGTGAAGTTGTAAATGCAAAGAGGATGAATTGGGAAGAGTTGATTTGTCTGAACAAGACCGAAGTGCCGCGTTTGGAACAGCAAGAGTTCACGTAAGAAACGTTGACGAAGCGATTAAGAATAATCAGCGGATCAACGTGAAATGGCTGCCAACCTTGATGTTCCACAAGGTCACGGATAGCAGGTCACCTTAGGGATGTTCTCCTGCATCAGAAGGTTTGAGCATGACGGGTTTCTTGCAAAATGATAGCAGCAATGGAATCTTCAAAACTTGAAAGTTGGTTGTCACACCAAAAGAAGGAATTTCTTCACAGCATTGTGACGGCCGATGAAAACTATGTTTATCATTGTCACCCAGAACTAAGCATCACTATCTAAGGAACGCCATCACTAACAGCAAAGGGATTACGTTAGAAATGTATGAGGTAGCTATTAGAAGAGTTTAGTCTAGGTCTAGGGCAGGGGTCTGCAAACTTAAACACTCCAAGAGCCATTTGGACCCGTTTCCCACAGAAAAAAAAACACCAGGAGCCAATAATTTAACAACCGGTGTGACTGGGTGGGTGTAGTCAACTCACGTCACTTCTTCCCACCCAGTTGCCTCCTGCTCTGGAATATGGAGTGAGTCTCCATCCCACACCATCACCCTTAGCTTCTCAGGCCAGGCGAGAAGTGACGAGGAGGGCAGGGGAGGGGAGGGCAGGGGCCAGTCAGTGGTGGAATCAGCTGACGGAGCTGTAGCAGAGGGCTGAAAGAGCCGCATGTGGCTCCAGAGCCACAGTTTGCAAACCCCTGGCCTACATGATATTCAATATGGATATTTTATTTCCTCATGTGGCTATGACTTTTTGAGAGGAATTTAAATAGGATAACATAGATTGTGTGTTAGAAGTACACAATATGGTCCATAAGTTTCATGTAGCATGCCTTTTGTAGTCTCAACAGAAGAGAGCTTAGGATTTGGGGTGGATTTTAAGGGGCAAATTTTAAACTTTAAACCTTGTATAATGTTAAGGCATTCATTTCATGGCTTAAAAAAAAATCAGCCTTACCTCGTGGGGTCTACTTTAGCTCCAAGTGAGTCTACTTTTAGAATGTAACATGCTGAGCAAAATATATCTACATAGCAGCTATCTACAGAACAAGATGTAGGACACTACTCTTAGAAATAGGGATTTTCTAACCCCCAAACCGGATGTAAACTGTGATCTCTATACCTGGCCCACAAATACCCCTTTTCTTCCCTGAGGCAATAGAGCAGTGGTGTCAAACTGGTGGCTCATGGGCCGGATGCATCATAAGCAGGCCACGCCCACCCAACTCCACAAAGGGGAAAAATGTCATGATACATCAGGTGGCTGCAATGTGACACCATGAGTTTGACACCTGTGCAATAGAGTCTTACAATAGCCAGTTATAATATCTGATCATAGCAGCAACATATTAGATTCCTGATTGCAAACTTAGGATCATTTATCAGGATAAAAATGTTTTTAATACAGTAATGGTCATTGTTTCATTGTCAATTTGTCTGTGGCCACGTGCTGCCAATAGAGGAAATCACATCTTTTCTATATCCACGGATTTTTACTTTTTATTATTAAATTTATATGGCTCCATCTCACCTAGAGGTGACTCCAGGGGCTTACAAACAAATTAAAAGCAACAAGATAAAACATTAAAATATTAGAATAATAAATATTAACATTAATTTTGACAAAATTAACCAAGATGCCAAAGAAGGGAGGAAGATTATTACTGCTATAATCTTTATTCCTAATCTGGAAGAATAGGTTGTACAATACTTGAGATTTAATTCAGATTCAAGGTGCTTCAGAAAATAAATGCAGTTTTTGTCTCTGACTCATTGATACAATATCATCTGTTTCCTGGATCTCAACAGAGTTGTGTGATCATGGAAAACATTGCTTTTGCTGCTACTGTTTTAACAAATCAGAGATAGATGCTGAGTTCATAGCTCTGCATATTCAAAATACTGCCTTTGAATCAAATCAAACATGGCATAAATATCCCAACTCCCTACCATTTTAGGGCAGTCAGACTAGTTAATGTAATAATAAAAAAGAAAGAAATAGGAAAATGTCACTCCTGGGAGACGTCTACACCAATCTGTTGTAGTGTCTTTTGAATCTAGTTTGAGGGCTGCAAATCTCTCATTCTTCGTGTATATGCTGTGCTCTACCTACTTACCTCATCACAAACTTGTGAGAATCTATCTTCTCTCCATATTTAGAGCCCCTCAGCCTTCCCGAGTTTCCTACCACAGCACAGGTTCCACAATGAACAACATCCTGAACTCTAGCAGTAGGTGACTGAAGGAGGTCAAATAGATATTTTACCATTTTCTGAATTTGGCTGCCATCTTTTGATCTTTGTAGCCTCTGATGGAATAAAACAAAGCATTAGAAGCAAGGCGGAGAAACTTTCAATAAGGCCTGCCTAAATAAATGTTCCACTTTGGGGAAGAAATACAGAGCCTTTGGTTACTTCTGAACTAGGCTGGTCAATTCTGATTTCAAAAATGGGTCCTATATCTATAGGAGGCTGTCCATCAAAAACCATCACTATTTCTTTCACAAAGATAGAAGGAAGTACAGTTGTGTAGCCTCAATGCACTGGAGCAATTTTTGGTAATGTGACTGTTTTAGATTTGCATGATATACTGAACCAAAAATCAGCTAGTCACATTCTAGCCTAACAAGTTATATAAATACTACCTTTCTGAAAGGTATAGTTTAAGTGCATTAAGCAATTCAACATACTCAGTCAATTTATGTGATGTGGAAGAAACAAATTCTTAATCATTTCTCATTGCAATACTGATCTTTTCCTACTAATGGATTTATCATTTCTTAACCATGATTGATTAATTTGGAGTTACTCCTAAAATTAATAACACAGAAATGAAGAAATATTAAATATATGGAAAGTAACATTTCAGTAAGTATGTCTAGTTAATTTCTAGTAAATATTCATTAGATAAAATCAAAATTAATTTTTAATGTAGCTCACCACAAATCAAACACCAAGCATAGTCCTAAATAGAAAAAATGTTCTGTACCTTAGATACATTATAAGACATGAGAACATGAAAGGTTAATAGAAACCAAAGGACAGGTTGAAGGTTTCCAAACTGGCTGACTCAGACTATGTACATTATGGAGAGGGAGGCTGTGGCCCTCTACAAATTGTTCAACCCTAACTCCCATATTCCTGCTCATTTCGTGTTATGTTGATGGAATTCAGATTGAAACAACATTTAGGAAGATTGCTGACTGAATGGGCAATGAATGGTTTCTCTATAGTTAGGAAACAAAAGCAAGTCTATCTCTCTTCATCCATCTTGCCAAAAGATAAAGCAATCTAGAGCTTCAAAAAGAGGAAAGGAAGAGAAGCCAGGTTTTTGACAAGTACAGAAAAAATCAGGCAAAAGGCAAGTTTCGTAAAATGTTTTACATGCAGTATACAAAGATTGCAAATGTTCACTGTTTATCGGACTTTAGTGCTTTTACTATGCTCAGTCTTAGTTAAAATGAACTCAAAGATAAAATGCTAAAATAAGCCTCTAACATTTATTTTCCACTGAAACATAAATCTGGGCAGGTACTACACACAACCAAAGCTTCACTTAGTAGAGAGAATAATATATTTTTAAATGATTTTCTTTAAATGATTATAGTTGTTTAGCTTAGTAATATGATGCAGTACTCACCAGCCACCACTGAAGAACCTCTGGTGGGATATCAGAGTTTTCAAGAGTCAGCAGGCAGTTTACGGAAGCATCAAAGTGATCACAAAACCAATCCCAACTGCTTAGGCCAATACATTTGTTATGGTAACACATTTCCTCTGTCATGAATGAATCTTGCAGTAGCCACTCACCAAGATATTTGGACAAAGGTGAAACAGAAATATATATCTTCCAGATGGAAAGTGCAAAGCACAGGGCCAGAACAATCCACCGCTTCTTCTTACACATCATTGTTCACTCCATCAGTTTGGTTTGAACTCCTAGTTTAGACATCTTTGGCAGGAAAGAATCATCATGCTGGGTGATATAACTGCAGCTAAATCCTTTATTTGAGTATTATTAGATTGTTTTCAAGGTAGATAAAGTCTCACTGTACTGGTAGTCGTGTTGTTCAGAACTTCAAGACAAAGAAAAACCAAACTAGATTGTAGTTATTCTGTGAGTAGATACTTATACTGAGATGCCATATCTTCAGAATGCTGAAACATACAAAATGATATGTCAATATTATCCATAGCTCTCAAAGGACTACTACCATATGTCACGATAGAATACAATTTGTTGATATTAATAAACAGATTTAAAAGTGCAATGATTCTATATTTCAGTAACCCAAAGCTTTTTCAAGTATAGGTTCACAGTGTGTTCTGTTTTGTGTATAATTTGTGCCAGAATGTAATGCAAACAGCTTAAATTTTCTGTATATATCATCCAGTATTTTTTTTAATCTACTAGAGGATATAGCCATGTTTTGCAGCAAAAGTCGATATTCATGGTAACCTTTCCCAAATGTGATTTTAGAATATAGTACTTTATTTGGGGATATGGCATAAGACCTGCATTTGATGGTGTATAGGAATTGTGTAAAAAAGTATTGCTTCAAGTCAATTATACATTTCCCTCAAAATATTGCAAATAGACATCCCAGAATTTTGTAGTATTTCCAGGGAATGGGAAAGATAAATGAGATTGCAAAATCTTGTATTTACATTGCGGAGTGGCAAATAGAAAAAGATAAATAGAAAAGGCAAATAGAAAAGACAATCTTGGAACTTTCATAAAAATTATGGTGACATTTTTGCTTAGGGAGCTACAGTATAGAGGATGAAGGAGCATAGGACAGGAACAATTATGTCTGTATTGTTTCTGACAACATATTTTAGCTTAGGTCCTAATATTATCAAATTGAAGAATAAGAAAGACTTCGTTATGGAACACTTTATTTATGTGGGGCTCTAGGTAGTTAGATAAGTACTTCCTGGATTGCATAAGCCATCACTGACATACATCCTAGTTTACGGACAGGAGTGGAAGAATGGCAAAAACAGCTGCTGCCTTCAATATGCAAAACCAGGCAGCATTTATGTTTGTACAGGTGCATGGCATACAATGTGACATGTAAAAATTGTCTTAGAAAAGGAATGGAACCTTTGTATAGCCTGGAAACCATCTGTCTCATCTCTCATCTGTGAATATAAATATATTCAGGCTAGTTCTGCAGAGAAATCATCTAATCTCAGGCCTTTCCCAAATTCCTACTATTATTTAAGAGGACAAATCCTTAAATTATACTAATTACTACATCAGGTAATTATCTTACATGATCCAGTCTTTCCCAATAGAAGTGCTTATTATCATATATTAAGCCTGATCCCACTGTCACAGAGACTTAAGATAATTGTGATTTCTGTCATATTTATCACAAAACACAGTGCACAGCCTGCAAATGCAAGCATCTTCAACCCTACCTTCAGGGTACAGCAATTATTCTCCAGAGATGCTAGAATATTATTATTATTATTATTGATAAATATAAATAAAAAGGAAAGCCTCTAACTCCATGCAGATACAGTTTATACTTTCTTAATATATCTGGACAGCATCATATCTATGGGATTAAAATGGCTTTTGTTTTTGTTATTGTATTTGAGCATTATCTTTAAGTAAATAAGGATATAACCAAAATGAACACCTGTAATAATATACATAGGTTTCAGATGTAATAAATTGTTACTTGTAATAAAAAAATTAATGTTTAGATTTCCCTAAGCATCAACCATTCCAAATATGCATAATCTGATTAAATTATACCAAAGACTGGTAGATAATTATATCTGGCTTCAATCTTTTCTCAATCAGTTAAATACAAAGATGAAAGTCCACTTGGACCTTGATGGGTGTATATTTATATTAGAACCAGGAAACTTTGTTGGAAGTAGCAGGCTCTTAACACTCAAAATAATGTACATAGTTTGAAAGAAAAAAAGAAAAAGAAAGCAGCTAACAGCTAAATCAGTATGAAATTTTTTTTCAATTCAGTGATAACTTTTTTGAAAAACTTTTCATTTCACACTTACTCTGGCGTTTTTGTAAATTTTTCCCCCTGGGTCATTTTAATACATTTGAAATTTTTATATATCCAAATTGGACTGCAACCAAATCAGTGAAGGTAAAACAAACTGAATCATTTAATTGCATAAGCTACAACATAACAAATTTCCTGTT
Source organism: Mimophis mahfalensis (assembly GCA_032468015.1). Lineage (NCBI taxonomy): Eukaryota > Metazoa > Chordata > Lepidosauria > Squamata > Mimophis > Mimophis mahfalensis. The sequence continues at coordinate 182,915 of JANHFR010000953.1, read as the reverse complement.
CTAACCCCAACTGTATAATTGTTTTCCTTTTTTCTCTTAGCAGGGTGTTAGATACTTAATATATATCGCTCCCTTTCCCAACTCTGAAAGTGAACATAGCAATAGCAAGAGTATTTGATTTATATACCACTTATCAGGGCTTTCAACCCTCCCTAAGCGGTTTACAGAGTCAGCACATTGCCCTCAACAATTTGGGTCCTCATTTTACCCACCTTGGAAGGATGGAAGGCTGAGTCAACCCTGAGACAGTGAGACTTGAACTGCCTAATTGCAGGCAGCTGGCAGCTAAGTACTATATACAGCACTCTACTTGCTGCACCACCATGGCTCTAAGGTTGAAGGGCTATAATATTTGCCCAAGAAAAGTGTTTTCTTTGTCAGTCATGTCCATAGACTACCTACTTCCCCACAACTCAGACTCATTGTGATACTCTTGGGACTGAATCTCCAGTGCTGTTAGCAAAGGGACCATTTTAATAAATCCTTATTAATTATAAGACTCCTGACTATTTCCTTGGTGGTCTCAGGTGTTTTTTTTGGAATTTTCCCCACAGTAGCATATAGCCAGCTATTCAATAAAGTTATTAACTGGCTGATTTACTTGTATGCTACACATTCCCACAGGCTCTAGGCAGTTCACAATACAAACATATAAACACTACCCTAGAAACCCCCAAATACATTTAAGTGGACATTTTAAAAAACAAACTAAAGATAAAAAAATACATGTTTTTGCAACCTCACCTTCAAATCACGGGTTACTTTCCTTCTGTGCAAGACTGAACAGGTTAAGTCTTGAAAGTTTTACTGAAGCCTAGGAGACATGACACCGACTGAATTTCTGCTAGGAGGGAGCTATAAAGAGTGAGGACAGCTACTGAACATATATGCTGCCAGGGCTCCATCAAGTGATTAGGAATGGGATCTGGAGGTGGTTGACCCTCTTTGATCTGATCCGATAGGCAGATGAATGCAGGAGAAAGAGGTCTCCAAATAAACAGTCATTCATGATCTTAAACATGAGAATCGACATCTTGCATGATATCAGAAGCCAACTGATAACCAGTACATTTTTCAAAGCAGTGGGTCAAACTGCTTGGGACTTTTTATTCTGCAGTCACTGTAATTCCCTTGTGCTCCTGAAGGCAGCTCCATGTAGCTTGCATTGCACATGGGAAATGATTAGAGCATGAGTGACTATGAGCAGGACTTTGAAGCCCAAGAAAAGTAACAATTGGTGCACAAGATGTTACTATGTAAAATCCCTCCTGGCTACTCTTGCAATCTGCATTTAAGCAGGATCTGTGAGTCTAGGAGACCTCCCACATTGCAGACTACCTCTGAAGAGGGAACTATAAGTCTTCAGATTCAAAGATGGAATTCCCCGAAATTGTTAGGCTCCCAAATTCCCCGATCACTTCATCTTAAAAAGATCCAATCCCTTGACAGCATTCAGACAGACTCCAGCCTGCATTCACTCTTTCTTATTAATTACATAGGATTCAGATGTTTTTGGTGTTAAAAAAAGTTCACGAAAGGAAAACAATACATAAGAGAAAGATTAAACAAAATAGAATTAATACAGGTAGTCCTCAACTTACAACAGTTCATTTAGTGACTGTTTGAAGTTACAACAGCATTGAAAAAGTGGCTTATGACCATGTTTCACACTTATGACCATTGCAGCATCCCCATGATTATGTGATTTACACTCAGATGCTTGACAATTGGTTCATATTTATGACAATTGCAATGTCCCGTGCTCAACTGGTCACCTTTTGTGACCTTCTGACAAGCCAAGTCAATGGGAAAGCCAGATTCATTTAATAATGGTGTTACTAATTTAACAATTCCAGTGATTCACTTAATAAATGCAGCAAAAAAAGTTGTAAAATGGAGCAAAACTCACTGAACAAATTTCTCACTTAGCAACATAAATTTTGGGCTCACTTGTGGGTCATAAGTCAAAGACTACCTGTATAGGGTTCTAAACAATATAGTAGGAAAGAAAAACAAAACAAAGGAAGGATAACCAAGAAAATATATTTTCAGAAATTCAAGAAACATATTTACCTGGGAATCAACTCCACTGAATTCAGTGAGATTTGCAGTTGAGAATATGTGCCGGATTGGATTGTTGTTGATGAGGATGTTACCCATTCAGGCATGTCCAATTCTCGGCGATTCTATGGGCCGCGTCTATCCATGTCATCTGATCTTGCACTGCTTCTTTGAAATATTCTATACTCTGGTTGGCGTCACCTTTGATAGTGAGTAACAGCTTATAAATACTCAAAATGAAAAAGGAAGAAAAAGCACATGGGAAAAGTGAAGCAAATACCGAGAGAGGCAAACATTGTATGAAGAAGAGGAAGAAAGAACAAGAGATGGCAAGTCCTTCATTTCTGGCGATGGCTCATCTGGCTTCTGTAAACAGAAGAAAAATGTACCGGGCAAGTGGGACAACTGGGTTGGGCAGGGAGGAGTGGATATAGACATGGATGAGCAGAGATTTTAATAATTAATTCTCTCAACATTCATCTCTTCTGGTTGGGTTTGACACAGTAAGTAAATCATAATCATGAACCATTTCCTTCAATAAACCATGGCTTACCAAGCAATTGAATAGGTTACACAGCATACTAAACCAAAACTAAGCAAACCATAAATAAACAAAGGGAGAGAAATCAATGTCTTGTTAACCTGCAACAGTGTGTATTTGTCTCCAGATGGCATTACTACTCTATGCTCATTTGCTAAGTGCAATGTCTTTCCATGCTGACAAGTCAAATTATTCATTCTTTATACCAACAACAGTTTTAACCAATATCAGAGATGCAAGCCTCAACCTGAAGTTCACCCCAGGCTTTGAATGGCACATCAAAATTCACACACTGAAAGTGGTTGGAGACATTTAGAAGAACTTCAAAGACTGAAAACAATGCCTTAACATCTGCAAAATGTAATGTAACATTAACTCCCTCAATTGTTAAAAATGCAAAAGGATCACTGAATTTTGGACCCACACAATTTGAGAAAGCTGTTGGAATTACCAAGGGATGGTGGTGGGTAGGCATATTTTCTTGCTTGCATTTCAGTTTTGGTCACCTAAACTGAGATATAAATTAATCAGCTACATTCAAAGACTGCTGGTAGAGTTTAGCCATGGGGGGTACTTTGTGACAGGAGTTGTTTGTTGATCTAAACCTTTTTTTTTAAAGAATATAAGATTTATTTCCATTTATTTCTTAACATGTTCAGTTAGCAGTCTCCTCTCCTCATCTCCCTTCCCTTCCTATCAATTAGACAATTCCTCTCACACCCAGGTTCTCCCTCCCTTTTCCTTCCTCCTGCTGAGAAGAGAAGCAGAAGTAGATAGTTGTGTATGTGTACACTTGGGTTAGCCTGCCTATAGAATGGATTGAGTGTGAAAGAGACAGAGTCACCTGTAGAAAATGTTCAAAAAAAGTTAAGATGGTAGCCATAACATTGCCATAAAAGCAGACACCACCAGAGAGAAAGAATAACTGGTATATTTCGATGGGAATCAGTTACTGGAATAGCTGACATCCCTCATCTTACACATGGCTAGTTACATTTATTTTAATCAACAGTTATTCAATAATAGTGGGCCGTTATCCAGGTCCTGTTACTTTTTACATTGTTCATACAGTTGTTGTGAAATGAATTAAAAATAAACATTTCACATAAGCGCCCACTTAGAAGCATACAAATGTATTGGGTGTGTGCAGAATTTTCAAAAATTCTGGAATATGTAATGCTATACTGAAAGACCATTCTTCCTTTGGCAAGGGAATATAATGCAGCTATAATGCAATAAGATTGACTTAACTCTCACTTCTTGGTACCAAGAGAGGTATGTAATAAAATTAATGAATTTCAAATATTTGCAGTCATAAAAGTCAGATCCTGTATTGTGCTGTGAGCACAAATCTTAGGTAAATCCTACATTTATACAATGCCAGGAAAAAAAAATCTATGAATGTATGAGTTCTGGCTAGCATATTAGAATACATTTCTAAGATATAATCCTTTTGTTATTTTCCATTACATTTAAGGTTACATTTGACACCTAAAGGATGAACCAATTTATTATTATATAACATTTTGTGGATTATAGAATGCTTTGTCAGATACTACAGTATAATCCTCATGAAAAGGAATAAATTAAAGCTTTTGCAAAAATGTATTAGATTTTATAGTGCTATGAATCTGTTTATTCATTAACATAAATTAAAAATCTTGCTATCACTTCTATCTCCCTTTGGGGTTTGTATATTTATAATGCAATGGCCTTTAGCTAAAAGAAAGAACAATTTCTAGTTAACATTTTACAGGCAGTTTACAAGGCAAATTAAATTCATTTTCTTCCTTTTGCTTGAATGTTCTGTAATGCATTTACAAAGCCTATTAATAGTAATGTAAATTTAAAAAGCAATTTTCTAGTTTTTCTTTAGCATGAAAGAGAACATAATTGCACTGTGCCCTAAAGCCTAAATAAGCACATAACAGGAAAAAAGTGAAGCGTCATAATCCCATATTTTCAATAGTCTGGTAAAATCTATTGGTAGCAGAATTATTCCAGAAGTTACATAGATGCACATTACAGTACACTAATTAGTGTGCAGCCTGTTAATGAGACAAATTGAAAAAAGGTTTACAATATACTCACTTGTGCTGCAAGCTGCTCTTTCTACACGGAGACCTCATGCCAACAAATAGTATTTTCGTTTCTATGAATGTTTAGGCCCTTGTTTGTTCTCCTTTTCTTAGTAAAAAAAACCTTAATCCTCTCCAGCCATAGGCTACAGTTTACAGATTCTGATATTTTAGCTAGAGGAGAAAATTTGCAAAAATAAAAAAATAAAGGTTTAACAGTCTAACACCAACCACATTAGGAAGAGAATGCACATTTTCAAAAAGGAAAAAAAAAGATCAGGTTAAGCAATAAAAAAGGAAACGTGTTTGAAACATGCTATAATTAGAAGTGGTTTCCTGTATGTTTGCAGATGTGACACAACCCACAAATGCTCCATGATTAGTAAGTTGTTGGCTGACCATGACATATTTTGTTATTAATTTGGCAGTTGTGTTCCTTTTGCATTTGAGGCCATAAAATTTGGCTACAGCATGAAATATCTGCTCATAATGCTGTTTAGTAATGAGAGTTAGATTTTTCACCATTGTTGACCTTTTCTTGAAATGCTGTTTCACTAGGTGACTTTTCAGGGCCTTTCCCAACTTCTAGTAAAAGGGCCTTTCCATCAGCAGAAAACAATACCCACAATACTGTCTCTATTGCCAGATCCTACCCTGCATTGATTGTGAGTTGCTGAGGAATGATGTCCTGATTTTGTGTGTGCAGTACGTGGTAGCCAAATTGATTGGTTGAATCCTTCAGCTTTCTGCTCTCCACCTTCAGCATATCATTAACCAGTAAGGAAAATATTACAGTAATTCAAAATTATCATTATCAAATAGTAACAAATCAACATATATTCCTCATAAACTAGAATATTATAAAAACCCATAACATCGTACAATACCCAAGTATACAATACCCAAGCAGTCAGGTTCATCCACCTCAGATGCATCTCTCATCCTTGCCTCAGTCCCCAAACATATTCACCGAAAGTTTTTAAGAAGAGATTGGATAACCATTTGTCTGAAGTGATGTAGGGTTTCCTGCCTAAGCAGGGGGTTGGACTAGAAGACCTCCAAGGTCCCTTCCAACATAGCTATTCTATTCTATTCTATTCTATTCTATTCTATTCGATTCTATTCGATTCTATTCTGTTCTGTTCTGTTCTGTTCTGTTCTGTTCTGTCCTGTCCTGTCCTGTCCTGTCCTTAAAAAGCTATATTTCTAAAATCTGGCTGAATATTAGAAATAAAGAGCTCATTTTAATATCTTCTGGGAAGGCATTCAACAGGTGGAAGTGCCTATTTTCAAGGGTTCTGTTGTTAAATCTCACATTCTCTTACATGCGTGCCTTGGATAATCAGTTTCTATTTATAGGAAACAGATTTGAAATAAACCAGGTCCAAACTCATGTAGGACTTTGTAGATACATGTATCTTTACTGTACTTGCAACTGGAAATGAACTGGCTACCAAGGCAAGTTCCACACTATTAATCCTGACTTCTTGTTAGGTTCTGTCTCAGTTGGCCTCAAACACTGAACGACTTAAAGTGATTCTACAAACTGTAGTGTTAAAAGCTCGCAGTGGGCTACCAGTGGCTCTTCTGACTCATCCTTGCTAAATGATGCAGGTTGCCGCAGATGTAGTAAGTGAATGTGACTATGCATCAGAGAATACTGCAATACATTGCAGTATTCTCTGCAGTTGCAGTATTCTCTGCAGTTGGACCATAAGGAACGCTGAGCGCCAAAGAATTGAGGCCTTTGAACTATCGGTGCTGGAGAAGACTCCTGCAAGTCCTTTGGACTGAAAGGATATCAAACCGGTGAGTCCTAGAGGAGATGAACCCTGACTGCTCTTTAGAGGGCCAAATCCTGAAAATGAAACTTAAATACTTTAGCCACCTCATGAGAAGGAAGGACTCACTGGAGAAGAGCCTAATGCTGGGAAAAATTGAGGGCAAAAGAAGAAGAGAGCGACAGGGAATGAGGTGGCTGGATGGAGTCACTGAAGCAGTCGGTGTGAGCTTAAATGGACTCCGGGGGATGGTAGAGGACAGGAAGCCCTGGAGGAATATTGTACATTGGGTCACGATGGGTCAGACATGACTTTGCGACTAACAACAATAACAATTCACTGCAAAATTTAAAGATAGGAGGGAATTTCATAATGAGAAAGACAACACTTATAGAATGGTTTCTAGAGAAACGAGGGCTTACTGTGAGACCTAAAAGTATGGGCAGCAGCCCTTGCTATCAGGAATTAACATCAGCAAGATGTTCAACAGTTGTGTTTTGACTTGGTTGTGCCATTAGAGATTTTTTTCAGAATCATTTACAGTGTTTTTCTTTTACTTATACAGATTTGTATTTAAAATTAGAGGTTATTATTATTTCTTATGTTCCTGCAATATAAAGTCACAAACATTGATTTTGTATGGTACTTATGTACATACATACCCATTACAGTACATTATGTAAAGTGTAGATTGCAAGTAAAAATAATAAATCAAAAAAACTAACGGCATGAGGTGTGTTTTTTTAAAAAAAACTAATCTGTTTATGCCCAAACTAGTCACTATATCTCTCCATACAGAATAGAATAGAATAGAATAGAATAGAATAGAATAGAATAGAATAGAATAGAATAGAATAGAATAGCAAACCCATTCACTCTTCCTTTGTTGTTTGATGTTTTATTTGTTTTGCAATTGGCTCATAATTCATTTTCTCTATACGGTCAAAGTATCATACTTCGATTGTACTGCTTTCATACTGCTTATTCTCATTCATATTCAATATGCATTCATTCAACACCCATTAATTCTTGATCTTCTTTTTAACTATGTAGTCTTTTTAGGTACTGAATATACAAGTTCATCGACTTGGTCTGATTTTGCTCTAATTCACATGTCCAGTCTTTTTTATACAGAGGCTAAATTTCAGATTATGTTTATTTATTTTGAAAGTAAAAAAAAATAATGAAAAGCTCTTAATGAATATTACTGTATCATGAATGCCTATATACTGATTCAGTCACTTTTGTGCTACCAAAATACTTCTGCTGTGTTCCTGAATATAGTTATCCAAAAGCTTCTAAACAAACTGCTCCAAATGCCATCACTCCAAAAGCATTGCACGGTTATTTCATCACCCATGCTCCCTTAAAGGTGTATTTCTGTGCTAAGAATTTGATATTTTTAAATGTTTATTGATACTTGTTTCCAAGTCACTATACACTGTTTTCTGTGAAGATTATGTGGCTCATATAACATTCCACAGAATACATGCAAAATTTATGGTGTTCAGAAGTTACATCTCCTAATAATGCTAAATTTGAGCAAATCTAGAGGATTACAAATTCCTATAATTTTCTATAACAATGATGAATAGATCTGGACTGCCAAATCTGCATAATCTTTAGAAGGCAAGAAAGAATTTTTTGCATCTCTTTGCTGCCATGTAGTGGCCATCTACATGTTGCAGTCCTGATTGTGGTTTCTAACTAATAAAGTCTGCTTGCCATATGAATTTGTTAGTTGTGAAGTCATGTCTTCAACGACCCCATGAACAACATTCCACCAGGCCTTCCTGTCTTCCACCATCCCTTGGAGTCCATTTACACTCACACCGACTGCTTCAGTGACTCCATCCAGCCACCTCATTCTCTGTCGTCCCCTTCTTCTTTTGCCCTCAACCGTTCCCAGCATGAGGCTCTTCTCCAGTGAGTCCTTCCTTCTCATTCAATGGCCAGAGTATTTACATTTCATCTTTAGGATCTGGCCTTCTAAAGAGCAGGCCATATGAATACAAATTAATAATTCTTCAAACAATTTTAGCAATATTGAGTTCTGGATTTCTGCGTGGTTGCTTGCTTAAGGTACAGTATATATATTATTTCAGTATTTGCAAAAGACACAAAGAATTCACTCATTTTAAAAAGATTTATATGAAATTTTTGCTGAAAGAATTAAAGTCTGAAGTGATAACTTATGGATTTATGTATTAGAAACGGCTACAGAGGGGGGGAAAGTAACGTGTCAATTTCTTGATAGAAAGAACTTTTTTAATTTTTTTTCTTACTTTCTTATTTTTTTCTTATTCCTTTTCTTTTTTTATACTATTGTAATGTAAAATTTTAATTAAAATATTAAAAATTTTAAATTTTAGTTTTATTTATTAAATTTCAGTAACATTAAAATTACATAGCAGTTTGTATTCATGTTGCTATTTAGAATAAGCATTTCTGTTTGCATCTCATTAAGAATCACTTGTACTGTGTACTACTCTAATATATTTATATACATGAAGGTAAAAATATCTAGGTTCCATAAACACTCACATTAAGGTTACTTCTCTTTTTCTATGTCAACAAATGGCCACTTCCCTTTTCTACTTCTGAGAACATTCTTTTTTTTTTGTATCTGTGGGCTGTCAGAATCCTGAACCAGACTCCATAACATCATAACTATGTAGCATGATCAACTTGCAGGGCCGGTGCGACACACAACATATCACACTGGTGCAATATAATATAATGTAATGTTATGCACATATATGTATAGAGGATTGTGTGTCTCTTAGTATGATTTACTGGGTTAGGGATTTTCTTCTTTCACTGTGAGCTATTGAGATGTATTTGTGTTGGGGGGTGCACTAAGGGAGGCTCAGCCAATTTCATCAGACACATGTTGTGCATTGACAGTAAAGGTTTGAATTGAATTATACTGGAAAAAACACAGCAAAGATATTCATGAATAATCCAAGGCCAAAGCAGAGCAGCATTCAAAAAACATGAGTATGCGGGAGCAGGATGAATAAAAATAGGAATTTTCTATTCTATTAACAACAATTTATAATTTAGTAAATTACTATTAATATAAAGGAAGACAGCGATAATTTTTGAGAATGAACCCAAAATATCAAATAGATGAAATAAAAATATATAGTCCTGCCACTTTCAGTATCAACATTTTCTAATCCTCTTATCAGTAAATTTAGCATGGATAAGAGATGTGACTATGAGTTATACTCAATTAAGAAACAAGGATCCAAACTGCTATTGAAGGGGGAATATCACATTCTTAATAAACAGAAGTACTATAATATAAACCACAATTAAGACATTTGGGGTACTGTATTTATTTTAGTAACCTAACAGCAAGTAGAAGAATTCTGCATTAATAGCATCATTTTACATTATTAGAAACATATATGGAGATTTAAAAGAACTGTCCTTTTCAACTTAGGGAAAATGAAATTTCTACATACCATATTTATTCTAAGACTTTACTATGAATAGTAGGAGAAGAGTGCATCTAACTGGAAAATTTAAGACTCTGAAGTAGTGTATTTATTATTTTCTTTCAATAATAAACAATGTTTTCAAGAAAGGACTGGATGGGTTTGCAGAAACTGAAATATATTATGTGATTTTTATTTTTCGATATTTCAGATGCAAGAAGTTGCACATTTTTCTTCGTCCCTCAGTAGCAGTCCTTATGGAATACATACATTGCACATTAGATTTACAGTAAAATCAGAAACAACATGATTGTTTTACTTCAAAAAGTAACATACTGGAATTTTGCAACTCCGAAGACATTGTCCCAAAGGTGCTTTTTCAAAAGACAACCAGACTTTGTTTTTCCTTGAAGACATTTCACTTCTCCAAGAAAACATTTGGAGGAGAAGCGAAACAAAATCCAACTGCCTTTTGAAAAAGCACCTTTGGGACAACCATGATCTGGATGACTGAGCATCTCGATAGACATCCTAAAGCATTATTTCTGAGAATGTTTTCATGAATACAGGGAAGAGAAGTATAAGGAAACACTATGCATTTGCATTTTTTTTTCGTATGTTGTTTTCTGGCATTTAGAAATAAGCAATAGGCACAGGCATTATCTTCTTATGACATGTTTGATTCATTTCTTCTATTTCTTTATCTCTTATTATTGTGAATTATATTATTATGTATACTGGTAAATTTTGGAACAGTGAAATCTTTTTTCTTAAATCATTCTGCAGCCTAACAGCTGGATGACAGTAGCGTTTGAATGGGGCCCACATACTGCTTGCATTCATGCCTAAAGAGCGACAGCAAGAAATCGCACCATTTATGCACATGTATGTTGGATGAGTTCATCAAATAGCTCTTGCAGTTCCAATACTATTTTTAAAAAAATTCAATGGACTTCTTGCCAGCGACTTGAGGAGAGATATTAATCCTCTGTATGACTTTTCAGTACCAATGATTTGTATTTTAACTCCAGTAAGTGTTTCTTTACAACTATTGATTGTGTTTTGAGCGGGCAGGAGGCCCTGTTACAGAATAGTGAATTGTACTTTGAGTGTTTTAGATGTATTCTTATTCAGGTAGTATATAAACAAACGACACTGGGAAGACACCTTTTCTGTGAGGGTTTCCTTCAATCCTGCCGTGCTGAAAAAATAAAACAAAAGGAGAGACTTTTAACAGAGCGGATGAACAGTGCACAATAATTAGAAGCTCCTTAAGAAGATATAAATGCTTATCAGTATTTCTGATCCCATCGTTTTCCATATATTGGAATAGGGATACATTGGATGGGATGAGTCTGTACCTAACTGTTAAGAACCCCTTTAATGCTTATCTTTTGTAGCAGACCAAGAATACTGAATACTGCCAGGCAGCTAAATCTATTTACCATTTTTATTTTCCCACAGTGGTCCCAATATAGCATTATTCTAAGGCATAACTGAAAAGTAATACAAAGCTTAGAAGACTTTTTGAAAAGTTAGCTGCCATTTAAAAATAAGTGCTAAACACTCAGAATATTCCGGTGCCTGCTGGTGCCTGATATACACCTGCCATGCAACCCATTGCCAAAAACAGACCCAATGACTTACAGTAGTAGGAAAACTCTTATGAGCTCCTTCACAGAATCTTTGCCACAAACCTGAAGCTGGTCTTATGGGTTGTGTTCTGTGCTCAGTAATAGTCATGCAGAATCAAATGACACTTACCCACCAGTTGGAGTCCTCTTGTCCTTCTACTATGATGATTTCTCCAGCCGTGAAAGTGAGTTCATCTTCATGATCAGCCTGACAATCATAAAGGGCTCTAACACGGTGCAGGCAGGATGTATTCTGCCATAAGCAAATAGTATTAAGCTTAAGGGTATGGATACTGTATGTCGCATAGAATTGCAATAGCTAATCATAGAAATATAAGGTAAATAAAAAGAAGAAATGTTCAGAACAGTAAGTATCTCTGGGGGTTTTAAAGATAATTTATATATTTGTGCATGTGTCTCATGCATCCATATAGCCAAGCTGAGTGGATTTTTATTGATACCAGTTTATGAAATGAAATCTCAATCATATTGTGAAGACCTAAACACGTAAGATGAGAAGTACTATCAGCTGCCTGCAATTAGTGCAGGTTTGAGTCCCACCAGGCTCAAGGTTGACTCAGCCTTCCATCCTTTCAAGGTAGGTAAAATGAGGACCCAGACTGTTGGGGGCAATAAGCTGACTTTGTAAAATGCTGCCTGGGGTGGGGGGAGACCCCTAATGAGCAGGCATATGGCTAAATGGCTTGGGGCCAGAATATCTGAGGGGACACTTGCTGCCAGCATCATCTTCCCACCGCCCGGTTCGTTCGCACAGGGAGGGTCTTCTCCGGGTCCCGCCAGTTACGGAATGCCGGCGGGCAGTGCCTGGAGGGAGGGCTTTCTCTGTGAGGGTGCCCACCTTGTGGAACACACTTCCAGTGGAGCTTCGGATGGCCCTTGACCTTTCCTCTTTTTGTAAGGAGTTAAAAATGTGGCTCTTTTCTTTAGCCGGCCTGGACTGAGGGGAAGGATTGTTTTAACTTCTGTGTTGTGAGTGAGGGCATGTAGAGTTTAATTTTATTTTAATTGTATATATGGTTATTTT
>JANHFR010000953.1:131039-152480 GCA_032468015.1 Mimophis mahfalensis | reverse complement strand
CTCTGGAACGAATTAATCCATTTCCAATGCATTCCTATGGGAAACCAATTTTCAACTTACAAATTTTTCTACTTACAAATGTGCATTTGGAACGGATTAAATTCGTAAGTAGAGGGACCACTGTACCATCCTTAGTTTTACCTCTCTGGGCTCCAACTGCAATGCTGCTTTGAGCTGATCCCGAAGGGAACATAACTGTTTCTTCTCTTCTTCCTGCTTTGATTTCATCTAAAATGCATCACAAAAACATTCCATCAGACACATAAGTTGTTTTTGTGTTTGCTGCAAAATACTTTCAGCTGGCATTTCTTTCTATGGTGCCCAAGTTTCCAGGAAGTCTCCAACCCACATTATTAACAGCAATTTTAACCCTAGTTAAGCTAACAAATTTAATGCTAACACCATTTGTTCCAAGTCTGACTGGTATGTGTTCAGATGCTTGCAATTTGAAAGTATGCCTCTTCGCTGTTCCACATACTTGAAAGGAATTAAGTTAAGATTAGAGTGAGATATCAAGACTACACAATACAACATAGAAATTCTGTCCAGAAGGAAAAGGAAATTTATTTATTATTTGTTAAATTTATATGCCACCCACCTCCCCGATAAGTCGACTGTGGGCAGCTTACAGATTATAAAAAGATGAATAGAAAAACAATTAAAATGTTAAAACTACTCAAAAAACTAAAAACAAGAAGATGTCCAGCATGGAGATGACGTCTTCTTACCCCATCAGCCAACTCCTGCAGTGAGTGCTCTCCTTGGGGACCCAAGCCAGTTGGCAAAACCAAGCTTCAATACCCTTCTGGAAGGCCAAGGCCATGTCTTTCCATGGAATCATTTTACCTTTTTTGCTGAACTTAATTATTAAGTTGGAAGTATCTGTTATGGATATGGCCTTCAAACTATCCAATTAGTACTTGAACACATATGCACTTCCTTTAAGATATATTCAAGAAACTGTCTGAATATGATTTTAGGGTGGAGAACTTTTCGGAACCTTCGACCTGTTGCTGAAAGTTTGCCTCACCAGTTGTCAGGCACAAACAATCAAGTTCCCACATATAGTGTTTCAAGCTAACTACTTTATTTTATTCCACTTATACTATAGGAATCTCCCAGTCTGTTTGTCTTCTCTTGGGAACAAATAGATACAGTCCACAGAACTTAGAGAGGAGGTTATAGCTAAGTATCTTGCAGCTGAGCAACAACTCAAGGCTAATTCCTCACTTGATCCCTCTCTTTGCCTGCCTTGCTGTTTCCCAATATCAGTGTTGAATACCTGCATGGTATAATATGGTACATGTAGTGCAGAACTCTACATATTTAGCATGTCCACTCTAGCTGAGTGACATGCTAGAGGCTGCATAAAATCGATGCATTGGGACAGAACTTAAATTTTGTTTCATTTTATATTAAAAATAAACAGACTATTCTCAAATCATAATTGTTCAACAATTTCCTTCTTCTTGGTGGTTTCTGTTCTTGAAACGTTAAGTTACAACCTCCAATCCCTTTACACATGTGAACTACACATGTGGAGGCTGCATGCCAAGGACTTTAAGTTTTGTGAAACTATAATAATGCAGCATGCATGAGAATGAAAAGCCAGAATGACAATGAAAATCCACATTAAGCTAAGTCGATAGGCTCTTGTCTACACTATTTACAAGGGTAGAAGGGTTTTGGAAATGTAACATTTTGTTTTTGTTATGTTATCAAGAACAGTGTTTCTCAACCTCTGCAACTTTAAGATGTGTGGACTTCAACCGCCAGAATTCCCCATCCAGACAAACTGTTATTAATATTAGTTATATTATGTTCAGACTAGCTTCAAAATATGATTTCTGGAGACAGCTTGCTAATACAAACCTTAATTATGCTAAGCACAACAAAGAATCTGATTAACTAATAGAAGAGTGAAAACGTTGAACTTCTCTTTGGAAAGCATTTTGTTTCTGAGCTTAAGACTTGACAGAACTCGTCTCTGTTTATGTATGTCAATGTCACACTGTGTTTTAGCTTGATGTGAATTTTGACCTATCAATTTCATATTATATACTCACACTCTGAAGCTCAGGAGTTAATTTCTCTATAAATTGCTTGTGCTTCTCTGTTGCCTTTAAACATTTCTGGAAGAAACTGATAGGAAAAATACCATGAAACCAAAGTAAAAAAAATGTATATTCAGTTCACACCATTGGACTCTTTCACATCAACATTACTATTTTCACCGAAGTCTTTCCGCAATTATCATCACAACTGCTGACCTCAATATATCGGATATGATGCTTGAGCAGCAGAAGGAAGATGGGAAGTGGGAAAAGATAAAGATGCTGTACTTTCCCATCAGTGGGTGAGTCACTAGAGGCACAGTAAAGCAAGAGTAAATAACTGATTGCCAGAAGGTCTTTAATGCTCAAGTGAAACTATTTAATTTCGTGTGATATTGAATGCATTATGGAGCTAGTATGAAATCACTTCATCTCCCAGATGCAACCATGAGAATAATGAGGTCCAGGATTTGAACTGATGTAAGGATCTCATTTGGAAGAGCCCTTTTGCAAGGATAGGATTGCTTCCCCATAACAGAGTAAAATGTACAATATAGAATAAAATATATTTATGCCATAGATTCACATTTTCAAAAGCTTTTGCAACAAGTAATTTGTATTTAAACTGCCTTAATATCTTTGGTGTCAAGAGAATTGTGAAGAATGGAAAGGTAGAAAATGGATGGCACTTACTTGAACTGGGAGTTGCAGTGCTTGATGTTATTCTGCAGCAAGTCAACTCCTTTCTTGGTTTTAAGCTCGTTCACTTTAATTAGGTACTGGAGGGAAAGGTTACATAGCTGACTTTTTGAGCTACATTCTTATTTGTTTGCTTAGTCCTCCTCTGTTCTTGAGTGCTAAGTTACACTTTGCAGATCTTTCTTTTTAACTCATGCACAGAGTATATGATCATCTTTGCTTTACATAAACTCAAAAACAATTGTACTTGTGCTGAAGTAATTTAAATTTATTTTTATGGTTTGTCTCTTAAATTCTATGAAATGCAGAGCTTACATAAGTGTTTACACTAACTAAACCAAATGTTACAGTTATAACTCCCAAGTATTAGGATACACTTATTTCCAATAGGTAGCAGCAAAAAATGAATTGCTACATTGTGGTAATTATGTACTATGATAGAATTAAGAAGTGAATAATTATAATTAAATTTTACCAAATAGTGGAAGTATTGTATATTCTCAGAGACTGAATGATGCTTTAAAAATAAAGATCCCAATGTTAAAGGAATTATCTTGAAGATTATGTATTCACAAATTAAAAACAAACCATTTATTGGAAAAAATTAAGAGTTGGATCTAGATTCTCCTATATCAACTGAAGAGATTTCTTCAATTTGAAGAGGAAATTGGGCACAAAACAGGAAGTGATTTTTGCTACCTTGCCTCTTCATTGCAACCGTATATTACCTCTCCTGCTTTTTGAAATCTACTACAGATAGTCCTCAACTTATGACCACAACTGAGCCCAGAATTATGGCTGTACATTGTGGAGGTTATTAAGCTAGGTGCTCACATGATTGGCTTGCTTAATGACCACAACCTTGGCTTTCCCCATGGTGGTCACTGAGTGACTATGCAGTTCATTAAGTGGAGTGTGGGGTGCCTCAGGGAGTGAGAAAGGTCTAGCACAGGCCAAAACCCACAGTATATACCTCCCCGGCTTAGCTGCCTGCCCCGACTTGCCAGGGCCTCTCCAGCCTCCCAAGGCTCTCCTTCCAAGCTTTCCACACCCTTGGACCCCTTTCCCCCAATCATGCCTCAGTTCACTTAACTTTTCTAGGATCATATTTCAGAAAAAGAACCATCCAAATTGCTATGCAGCCTTCCTATACTATACAGAGGCCAGATGGTGCTGTCTTAGAAGTGGGCACCAGTTTGGAAGCAGGCACAACTCTCACAATCCAAGAACTTTGCTGCTCCCAAAATGATGCCCACTACTGGGACGACACCATGAGGCCTCTGTATAGTATAGCAAAGCCACATGGCACATCGGCCATTTCTCTTTCCTAGAGGCAGTCTTCAGAAAACATAATTGAAATAAGTTGTGCCAGGGAGCGAGAAGATCCAAAGATGTGGGGCCTAGTGGAGCAGGAACCAGGTCAAAGGCCTGTGGAAACCAAGCCAGGAGGGAGCTATAAGCCCATTCCCTTCTATCACTGAAGATATTACCTAGTTGTGTATTGAACATCCAAAACAACCAAGCTCGGAGAGCGTCAACAATTCATAATGGGATGGCGTTAATAGATTATCAACCATTTCAGAGGTATCATGCTTAGAGTCCTGCCTAAGCTAAAATAAAGAAGAAACCTCGCCATCTGCCTGCCTCACCTCACACATATGTAACTGGAACATCCTTCGCTCTTTCTCCATCTCCTCCGCAATCTCTCCTCCAGCAACCTCTGTCCTCACCATTCCATACTGTTTTGCCAGCTCGCGCTTTTCTTTCTCTATCTTTGCACTCAAGTAGAGAAAAAGCAACGTTAGGTATTTTAATAAAATAACCTCACTATAAAGTAGTGTTAGTTTTGCAAAGAAGATAATATCAAACCAACTTACAGTTTGCTTTCATAGTCCTTCCAAGCCTTTTCAAAAGGCTTTTTAAAATCCTATTGAGAGATGAAGCAACTCTTTAATGCTGCATTTAATCTTTTGTTCTATTTTTCTAATCCCAAATAATTTTACATTGCTAAGCTGTTCTGTTAACATGTATGAGTTTGTGTCAAACATTCCAATTGATCTGATTCCCTTTATCTTCAGTTATTATCAGAAGAATCAGATCCTATTTTTCTGAATATTGCTAAATACCGTTGTATTGTTTGTACAATACACCACAATTTTTCCTCAATTAATTCTTAGACATCTCCCATTTGGCTCTGTGGGTCATCTGTTTTATCTGTAGTTGTCTATGTAGTTAATTATCTGTACCTATGCATTATGCTTGCATGTATGCATGTACTTAATTCCTATTTTTATTTTTATCACTTGCTAGAACTATTTTTAATAATGCAGAATATTAGTTATTGCAATTAATCTGTTTAACATGAGTAGTGTTTAAGACATAATCCCCCTTATATAATACTTTACAGTGTGCTACATCATTATGCTTTTTTAGGCACAACGTTGATACTAATCAAAGTTTCAACTTAACACTTACTAAAATAGAAGTTTGGAATGACCAACCCTCAAGATGTCTGATTATACTCATCACACCTAATTAGTAGCTTCTTTGACAGAAGCAACACCTACTTGATCTTTTCAACTCAGATGATCAGGGATAAAACGTGAGGCTACATAATTGCAAAAGCTATGGTTCCTTCTTATAACCATGGTATTGGAAACAACATTCAGAAAAAGAGCCAGTACACTATCAAAGAGTTTGAAAACCTACCAACAGATGAAATAAATATCATAGTAGGATTGTTAATTTTGTATAGTGTGTGGCATCATTGAGTGGATTCTTTCAGATGATTAGTTTTTCCAAATTCCCTTTTCCAGAAAGCTATATTAAAATGTTATCCACCAGTCTTTGAATTGACATAAAAGTAAGCTGGAATGCATTGTTCTGCTCCAATCAGCCCCAGAGCCATCTGCTATGGATTCTGCCCTAACTGGCAGCAGCCATGAAGTTGGCAATAGGTGCCATCTTTAGACACTTATTGCAGAAGTTGAGGAAAGGATTCCCCCAACATTGCTTTCCCTCCAACCTACTGGATGGAAGAAAGAATTGCAGGTAGATGCTAACATCAGTAGGTTTATGTATGTTAGAGGAGAGGGATCGTTTGCCATGTATATGTGATAAACAGGACATGAGTCTGCTCCATTCAAATATAAAGTATTTATTAAAGAAATAAAACTATAAAGAGACAAAACCTTAACTAAACTAAGTATATTCCATGTGTGCAAGTAAGTAGTGTGTGTTTGTATGGGACAAAGGGAAAGCAAAAGAGAGACAGTAACAAAGGGTGCTGTACTGTACTGTAGGAGGGGCTCCTGCTCTGACCACACACTATTGGAGGAGATCAGGTAACTATTGGAGGTGGTCAGATGACCACTGAGTGCCTTCAGTGTAACTAGAGTATGACTCAGCATGTCATGGCCAGCAATATTCTAACAATGTACCTATTGGATTCCCCAACTAATAGTTTGCAAGTACAGGAAGGTACATAGCATGAAGCAGGGTTCCCTACCCTGCTCAGCAAAATGCTTGCATTGCACCTCTGACCAGTCAGACTACAGGAACACTGGCCTGAAGTATAAAAAGGAGTTGGGCAGATCCCAAGCTGCAGACTGCGTTAGCATCCCATTGATGAAATATGCTATAGCGTATTCACAGCCCAGCAGATAAGAAGAAAACACTACTTTAAAACTGAAACAGCCAAGGACAACTTTAAGTGGTCTCTGCTGATGCTGAGCGTGGAAGAAAAATCTCAAAGCTGCCAATATGAGTTTTCCTTCCTTGTGGCTTTGTGTCCTCTGGGATTTTAAGAAAGTAAATGATCACACTGCAGAGAAATAAAAGGAGAATACTGCAGGGACAGGGTGTGAGTGGAAGTAGAAGAAAGAAAATTGAGTCAGAGCTGAAGCAGCAGCAAGCTGGACCTGGAGGAGATGAAACGGAACATAAGTGATGGAGGGAGCAATGAAATTCTGAAGCTGCTACAATTGGCGTGAGAAGTAATGGAGCCTAACAACCTCACAAGCTTTTGATGGTGCAGACTGCTACAGCCAACAAGCAGCAAATAATTGTTTCCCACCCAAGCTGATAAGGACAGAGACTCTGAAAGGTAACTCAGTAAAAGAAAACAATTATAAACCCACTCCAGTCTGCAACAAGACTTATGGAGGTATGGGCCTCGAGTGTGGGGAAAATATAGAGACAGGTGTAAACCCAAAATAATAGGATTCTCAATCCCTAAAGGAAACAGCTAGAGGAAAAAATGAGTGTAATGGCATGTGGGAATGGGCAACAGAGGGAAGAGCCTCAGGTCAGATAAGAGGCAGCTCAGCCTGCAAAATGAATGTGGGGGTAGCAGAAGGGACCCCCCTTATTTTTCTGGGCTGCAAAGGTAATGGGGAGAAATCTACTTTCAGACTTGCAAGATACTGTTAAAGTAAGATTATAATAAGGTAGAATTATTTCATCTGGGTGTACTTTTTGTGTTGATCATCTTGGCAAGGCTAACATTGTGCCACTACTATAATATCTTTATTGCTAAGGTTAAAAACATGGGGGGAAAGGTACATTTGTAACCTTGTTTAGTTTTGTAAAGTGTTGTCATGTATTGATATAGTATTAAGTGTAATTGGATAAATGCATATGAAGTATAAGCTTGATGCACTACAATAGCAATTATAATTTATGTAATAAGCCTACCTCCTATAAATATGAAAAGCATTCAGCCACATGGTCTGTGGGTTCTACCATAATTTAAATGTAAACTTGCCACAATGAGACAATGGCAAACTCATGAAGTCATGGCAGAAGGCAATAAGCAGTTATTTATATAGCACATTAAATAGCACATTTCTGTTGCTCTTAGGACATAAGGATAACCCTTATATTCACATCCAGTAGTATTGGATATGCTACTTTCTTTCTCTTTCTCTCTATTGTTCCAACATCTAATCTTCAGATTGGTTTGCCAGCATCTCTGGGTGTTCCCATTCACAAGTATCAAATTCCATCTCATGTTGCTGAATTATCCATTCAGTGAAACAATTGAAATAAATGAGAATTGACTGCCTGTGGTGACAAGCCTCCCATCACTGGATTGCAAGGAAGCTCATGAAAATTAGGCTGCACTTTCTTTTAATAATCCCTATTATTTCTGCCACACAGGATTGTTTTTATATAAGCATATTGTACAAAATACAGCCTACCAGCTGCTCTGTTTAAAATGAGAGTTAATACAATACACCAATGTATAGCCTTGCAAGTGGTATAAGTAGATGCTTAAAAAGTCACTTTTCATTGCCCTGTAGTAGCAGAAAACTACAAATACTCTGTTTGTTAAGTTGATTAATTGTTCAAGATCATGCAGGTCTGAACAGAGACTTAAGTTTAAAAATAAGTTTAATTTATTAATATGCTAGTTGCTCTGAGAATGTCCATTCTTTAATCAGTTTCTCAGCCCAATTGTATGCCTTATAAATGAACTTGATCTCTTGACATTCTCAAATTATCCATAGAAATACACCTTGAGATGGTTTTGTCTCCTTATTTAAGAATTATGTATTTTTTTCATATCACTTCCTCACAAATGAAATCAATAATACCACAGCTTTGGAACAGATTGTGTTCCTCAGAAAACAAGAACACTTCCCAAACTACCCAAAATAATTATCAGAAAAATCTGTGTAAAAGGGGGCTTTGCAAAGAAACTCCAAAACTACAGGATCAGGAATTTGAGCATGTACAATTGTCATTCTCAAATTGTTATGAGCGAAATAGGATGAAAAGAGCTGTCCCTAATAAAGAGTGTGAGCTGGATCCTACAACACAGGAAATCAATTATTGAAACTACAGGGTGATTCTTTTAGAGACCATGGAATCACATTTTCACAAACAGATGACACATTCTATCATCTATTTCCAGCATCAACTCACCCCTTTGAAATCTCCCTTGATCAGTGAATCCAGAGAAAACTGAATGTTGTGATAGAGGCTCAGGAACTGAAAAACAAAGTTTATTATGTAGTCTGCATGTAATAAGTGCTCTTTCCTAATTAAAGAAGATATTGAAAACTGTTGTAATAACTTACATTAAAGTATGCAATATAACATGAGCTATTATGTGGAGAGCTTTCAGACAGCCGATGTTTATAGGCATTAAAAAGAGTCAAGACTAGCAAGCAGTTGTTCTCTTACAATGTCTGGTCCCCATAATTCATTTATGAGGCAGGGCAGGTGATATAAGAACCTCCAAAAGCAATCGGATTCAGCAGTACTGCAGGAATTCAAAAACAAGGATGGAAGCAGGCAGTGCCAGTCCCAGAGCAGTATACAGGTAGTCCTCAACTTACAGCAGTACATTTAGTGACTGCTCAAAGTTGTAACAGCACTGAAAAAATTGACTTATGACAATTTTTAACACTTCGGGCCTTCGTAGCATCCTCATGATCGTGTGTTCAAAATTCAGATGCTTGGCAAATTACGACTGTTGCTGTGTCCCAAGGTCACGTGATCACCTTTTGCAATCTTTTGCTAGCAAAATCTGTGGGGAAGCCACTGATGTACTAACTTACCAAATGCAGTGATTCACTTAACAACTGTGGCAAGAAAGGTTGTAAAATGGGGCAAAACTCACTTAACAAAAGTCTCACTTAACCAAAAGTAACCAACTGACTTTTCACGGGTGTGGAGAAAGAGACATGGTATGAAATGGGAAGAAGCAACTGATAAGAATTGAACTCCACCCTTGCTCAGTGCTTCAAAGGGATGGCAGCGCTGGCATCAAAGGGCCATGACAAGCAGCATCTAGAACAGTGGTTCTCAACCTTCCTAATGCCACGACCCTTTAATACAGTTCCTCATGTTGTGGTGACCCCCAACCACATAAACCAAGTGACTCGGTTCCTAAAACCATCGGAAATATCTGTTTTCTGATTATCTTAGCAACCCCGTGAAAGGGTCATTCAACCCCCAAAGGGGTCGCGACCCACAGGTTGAGAACCGCTGATCTAGAAGAACCCGGTGGAATGGGATGTGCCTGCTACCCCCAGTATTAAAATCAATGGCCACATGAAACCCCTACTCAGCAGAAACACCAGAAAACTTTTAAAGCCCTCATTAGGCACAAGACTAGCAGTGCACAGCTGGCAAACTCCACTATCTTTCCTGGTTCAATTGCTCCATGCAGTGCAAACTAGTCTTCCTTAATGACAGGTCCTTGCACTTTCAAAAGTGCGCCAGATCAGTGCATATAAAGAGCCTGTGTAAAATGAACGGGCTTTCCGGAATGGATCGATCAGTCATTTGAAGGCAAATGCCTCTGCAGAAGCCAAGTATCCTATCTCTTCTGCAGCTACATTTAAAGGACCAATAGGAAGTCGGTTGATACTCAACCCAGATTACATCAGCAGCCAAAGGATTGGTGTAGCATGCCACATTTTGTTTTCCTTCCATTCAATCATCTCCAATGGACAAGTCCCTACATGTCTCTTGGCAAGGTTTTTCAGAAGTGACTTGTCATTGCTTCCTTCTTTGGACTGAGAGGCAATGACTGGCCCAAAGTCACCCAGCTGAGACAAGAACTCAAAGTGGCGCCAGAGCCTACAGTCTCCTGGTTTCTAGCATGATGCCTTAACTCAGTGGTTCTCAACCTGTGGGTCGGGACCCCTTTGGGGGTTGAACCACCCTCTCACAGGGGTTGCCTACGACCATCAGAAAACACATATTTCAATACAAATACAGGTGTATGTGAAAATAATTTTATGGCTGGGGGTCACCACAACATGAGGAACTGTATTAAAGGGTCGCGGCATTAGGAAGGTTGAGAACCACTGCCTTAACTGCTACACCAAATTAGTTTTCATGCTACATTATATTCATGGCAAAAATTGTATCATGAGAACATTACTTCAAAACTGGAACAGCTAAAGATGATTTTAAGAAGTGTATCCTCTGGGCTGTAATTAAGATGAAGGAAAAGTCTTGAGGGCATACCTTTAAAACCAGGACTTAATTGGAGTCCTGATGGAAATACTGGCATAATCTTAAAAGATGCAGATTGCAGTTAAAATTCTCAAACATTTGTCCCTAATCTTTTTCTGGTCTCAGGTTCCCCAAATGCTGAGCATGAGCTTTGGTCCACAAAAAATTGACTACCCATATATGGAAGGCATCAAAATGTTCTGCTGCCTCCTGTGATTAATAAATGCATTACACACATTTCTATAAGTAGGACATTACTTAACCATGTAAATTTCTTGACACCTGTGGTCATATTTTGCACAGGTCAGGGAGAGAGATTTGATCCTCTCAATGGATTTCCTCAAATGCAATTAATGCCAACTATCATGGCAAAGAGCAGAAAAGACCTGTCCATGGCCCTCCAGGTGCTGTTGGAAAACAATGCCCAGCAAATGCAACAGTAGGGCATAGCAGAGGTGGTATTCAGCCAGTTCCCACAGGTTCCAGAGAACCAGTAGCGATAATTTTGACTGATTTGGAGAACCCCCTCTGATTGGCCGACACTGGCAAATACTACCTCTGATTGGCCGACAGCATAGCCATGCCTACTAAACCACACCCACAGAACTGGTAGTAAAAAAATTTGAATCCCACCACTGGGCATAGGAACACTTTCCCCAGAAAATGGGAGGTCAGATGGATGAGGCAGTACCAGGCTCTTGATGGCTTCAAGCAGCTCTTGTGAAAATGAAGCAAAGGTGGTAAAAGCTTCAGACAGCTTTTCATCTCGGCTGTTGTGATAGTTTCCTGAAAATTTCTCCAGGGCAGCAATATGAGCTTCTAAGTGGCTAATGAGATCTGCAGAAATAAAAACGTATTTGAATGTTTTTGCACATCTTTTTCTGAGGCAAACAATGCTGTAATCTAAAAGGAAATCTGGGAACGTTGGCAGGAACCCATTTCATTTATTTTAATGGCCCTAAAACCCACATGATTACATATAGCATTGGAATAGTCTGGAATTTAGCATGTGGAAATGAACTTTGGGAAGGACGCAGAATGCAGCATGAAGATAAGGATTTGCTACTGATCTGAAGTTTGTTAAGAAGCACAGCAGGAGAGAATATGTCAGTGTTTCTCAACCTTGGCAGTTTGAACGCTGGCTGGGGAATTCTGGGAGTTGAAGTCCACGCATCTTCAAACTGCCAAGGTTGAGAAACACTGGAATATGTGGCCTTCCAGTTCTTGGACTGCAGGTCTGTTCCATTAATGGCAAGGGCAGATAAAAGCTGGAGTTCCCTTGCCAAATGTGGAATTACAGATTGCCAAATGGTAATCTTTTACAACCAAGATTGTTTTCTAATAAAATACAACCCCTTTGTCCTTTCTCATCTGGAACTAATGACTTCCAAATGTATGCTGAATGGGAAATTCATCTACAAGAGGAATCCAAAGACAGAAAGGGGTCACAGAGAGAGAGAGCTAGTCAGGAGTGAAGGAAGCACTTTGGGTATATAATTTCTCTTTGAGAAATTGATGATAACATGGTGATGCCCATGATTATGCTGTTTGTTTCTTGAATCAATTTGTTTACATAAGTACTTGTCTGATCTAATTTCTTTGAAGAAATATTACAGACAATTCGGCTGGATTCACACTGTGGGGATGTCTCTGCCAGGGAGCAGGACAGCAAGTGATACCACAATGGCATCATCATGCAAAAAATGCAAATTATATACTTTGTAACAATTGTGGACATGTGATGCCTATGATTATATAAACTAAGTTTGATTCTGACTTATTGTAGTGTATGAATCTAGCCATTCTGACTCCTAAGTCATGGTTCATATCAGGGATCTGCAAACTGTGGCTCTGGAGCCACATGCGGCTCTTTCAGCGCTCTGCTGCAGCTCCCTGTCAGTTGATCCCACCACTGACTGGCCCCTGCCCTTCCATGCTTTCCCTTCCCTGTCACTCCTCACCTGGCCTCTCTAAACAGCCTTACTAAATTCAACATTCTTACTATAACTTAGTGGGATCTATTTCCAGATACCTGTATTTTTAAGAATTGAGAGAAGGAATTAAATGAATTCATCCTTTTTTAAAAAAAATAACTCCTTAAACATACAGAAATATCATTCTGGTCTGCCAGATTTGGCTGCTTTGACTACATCCCATTTCTTGTTACATTCTGACCTTGTCCAGTCGTATGCTCTGCTTTGACTGCTTTCCTCATTTTTTGCAGAACAGTTCGATCTGAATCCAAGTCCTAAAAGCATTAAAAAAGAAAGACTAAATGTATGTTTCCTTCTGCCCACAACCATAGTCACAGCAATTGGGAAAAGTATCTTATTGCAGAGTTACCAACATGCTAATAGTTTATTTTTGCAATTCATTAGGAGTAGCTCTTATAGCAAACCAAAAGGACACTAAAATGGCTTGGAATGATCTCATTATACAAAGGTTGTATGGTTTTATCCTAGCATCATGGTATCAGACAGAACTTTATAAGCGGTGGTATTCGCATGTTGACATAATGCATATATTGTCATCTCCCCCCCTAAAAAGACCCCCTATGTTCATAGAAGCTTTTAAGACAACACAACTGAGAAGTTTCTGGAAGATTTCAGTGGTTTTGTTCAGATTTATTGCAATCAACTATATAAAGTTACCTTCGTAACTTAGCAACCTGTTTGGATTACTGCAATACACACTGCATGAGGCTGTCCTTGAAGACCACCTAGAAGTTACATCTGGTCCAGAATGCAGTGACAAGAAGTTTGTTGGGCATTTGTTGCCCATTTACTCCTGTTCCACAAATTGCATTGGCTCTCAGTTTTCTTCCAGGTGCGATTCAAGGTGCTAATTGTTGGATTTTCCAATGAGGTGGTGGATCGTTCCAGATGCTGTTAGCAATAAGATGCAGAGCCCAGATGTTTAAGCATCATCTATTTATTGTAGAAAAAAAATAACTATTTATCTAGTCAATTATCTAACTAAAAATAAAGATCTATCTATGCCTAAGCAGGCATGCAAGCCTGCATACCTGTTCCTTGTTAGAGCCTATTCCCCAAGAGCACATGGTAGGGAGAGCGGGGTGTGTGTGTGTGTGTGTGTGGCTTTATACCCTTAGGAGGATATACCCTCCTCTTCCTGTTTTATTCTTGAATTCGGGTACCTGGTACTTTTCCACCAGGTACCTGTGTTGGAGCAATGCTATGGGTTAGCATATTCTCTGACACTAATATCTTTGAAGCCCTGTATGGCAGGACTGCCTTGCTTGCAGCCGATAAAGTAGGCACACTGCAAGTCGCTTACTTTAAACATGCCATCTTGTGTGTTCCCTTGGAAGCTTGCCTTTTCTGTTGCAACCCTTCCCTTATGGTACTCCCTCCTCCCACTTCAAGGTGCTCCTATCCTTTTATCCTTCTAGAGAGAATGCAAGCTCTGACTCCAATACCCCAAGCAGTGGGAGAGGTGAGGGGAATGTGGGTTGCACCCGAGAAATAGGGTTATAGCGCCAGTTTTCAGTTTTAGGACTGTATATATTTATGGGATGCAAGCTACCCAGAGTTGTTTAACAAAGGGCAGCTATACAAATATCGTAAATAAATAAATAAATGCTGCAATTTTCTCCCCTGCACCTCAAGAGCCTTGGTGGTTCAGGCTGTTAGCCTAGCAGCCAGCTGCCTGTAATTAAGGCAAGTTAGAATCTCACCAGACTCAAGGTTGACTCAGCCTTCCATCCTTCTGAGGTAGGCAAATTGAGGACCCAAGATTGTTGGGGGCAATAAGCTGATTTTGTAAAATGCTGCTAATAAGCAGGCATATACAGAGAATGAAGGCTATTGCTAAGCACATTGAGTTGTGCTTCTTAAGATTGTAAGCTGCCCTGAGTCTCCGGAGAAGGGCGGCATATAAATTGGAATTTTAAAAAAAGATAAGAATAAGCTCATCAGTTCTCAGGTTCTGAAGGTCCTTCAAGATCTGGTTTTACCAGCAGGCCTGGGATGCCAGGGGACAGATGAACTAGTGAGGTGGCTCCATTGCTATTAATGTCCCTTCATCTAAAAAAACTATTCAAACTACAAAAGCTACAGTGTTTTTAATACTTGTTAATGAAAATGATTTTGGATATTTATTATTTTAGTTTGTTGTATACTTGCTTGTGAGATGGCTGGTAATATAAATTATATAAATAAATACACTCATACATATTACTAGAAAGCGTGGGTGAGAATTTATTACCCTTTTTGTGTGGAATGAAGATAGAGAGGTTTGTCCCTACCCAATTGGTGTGCAGTGACAAGGTGTGAACTAACTAGACAAGATTTTCTTGTTTTATTTTTCTGTTGGTCAGACAGATAGCACTGAAATCATTATCTATATGATCTACAGGCAGAAATCAGCACAAATAAGACCTACCATTTCTTTTGACTAAGATTACACAGTGTTTACCAAATTAAACCTTAAAGAAAATAAATAAAATAGTCAGACCAAAATAAAACCTCGGCAATGTTCCACATGTGACAAATGTGAAAAATATCTTTAGTGGAATAGTTATTGTAAACAGAGTGGCTCTCAGAACTCTACACTGAAAACGGAGAGATAAATAAAAATGAAACAAACAAAAAATGTTTGGAAATGCAAAAAGAAAAAGAAAAAGAAAAAGAAAAATGGCAGTCTGCTGACATGCTCCATGGCAACAGAGAAGGGAAAAATTGTGCAGCTAAACTCTGAATTCTAGATAAAAACTGGGAAACACAAAGAGTTATGTCTGAATAATCAATTCAAAGAAATTAAGGACAATAGAAAAAGAGGAGGATAAAAATAGTTTTTTAAAAAAATAAGAAAATTACAGAAATCAAAGGAGGCAAGCACATACTATAGAAAGGGAAATATAAAGCAGTGGCACAACTCTAGAGAAAAACAACAAAAGAGATTGTGAAAGTATAAATGCATGAAAAGATTTTATCACAGAGCTACAATAAGACATTCTGAAAAATAAAGCTACCTGGACCCTACAAAATTTGCTAATAACAAGCCAGCAGGAGTTGATTAAATTCTAGAAGAATTATTTAAAATCTGGCAACATGATTAATTACATTGTGTTGTCAGATTTTAAATAATTCTTCTAGAAGTTCTACATGCAGGTATGAAATGCAGTGTCCAAAGGATTAGGAAATATCAATTTATTTCCTAGTATCAAAAATTAACAGTGGTAAAGCATGCTCCCACACCACAGTAGTAAGATAATGCCAGATGAAATAATGTCAGAGTATTAATTAAGAGAACTAATAATGAAGATAAACCTTTGGACTTATAATGTGAACTTCATCAACATTTCAATGGTACAAGTTTTTCCCCTCCAAACTATTAATATTTTCTGGTTTCTGGTTTCCTGCTACCAATTTTTGAATTAAATGTTACATCCTGTACTAACTTTTAACAAACTTTTGATAGCTTTCAGGATCTGCTCAGCTCTTTACAACACTTAACTAACTATCCCTTTCTAGAACCTTCTTCACAATAAGTGTGGTTATTGGGAAACCAAAATGAAAGATGTGCAACACATTTTAAAAGAGGAAATGAAAAAGTAAGAGAAGCAGAAATGGTTTTAAAAATCATAAGCAGCAAATATCTACTGTAAATGATCCATTCCATAGCTGTTATAAAAAGTACCCAACCTAACTCTTATCCTTTTAAAAATGTCAATTATACACGTTATCAGATGCTTTCTCATTTATTTTCATGTGATTCATTCCCAAGTAATATTGTGAGAAGACCATAATCTGCCCTGATAAATTGTATATAAAGTGTTGTTGAAGTGCTGACACAGGATGAGAGTAACAACTCAAGAAACACACTGAATTCACTACGCCAAAGAGGCGTATCAACCTCTCTCAGCTTGTGCTCATAGGAATTCTGCTGTTATTAGATAAGACTCCAATTCATGGTATCTTCACCATTGAGATGAAACCCATTAAGGCTCAGAGAAACTCTGTGCAGCTTAAAGTCCTGTGATGGTCTGGATCTAAAGAGGGTAGCTGTACTACAACGCTGGTGACATTTTAGGGAGGAAGACATTAATTATGGTCAAACTCTTGTACATCATGATTCATAACCCTTTTTTTCAGCTTGTTTGGAAAGTTTTTAATGGATTGTCAACCTCTGTGAGCATCTGGAGGCACAGATACATACTTTTAAAACAGAAATTTAATATTAGATTTTTCAGTTTTTTCAGGAACTTCATTTTTAATTGTCAATTGCATTTTTATTATGTAAACTGCTTTGGGCTTCCATTTTTGAAAGAGTAAAGTGCTTATTATTTCACAAATAATAATTGGTTGCATATTAATAGGGTGAAATTTCCTGGTCCCTGTTTACCCCCAAAAAACACAACCCACGATCAACAACTGATTCAATCCAGTTGTGTTGGCTTAAAGCCTCTTTCCATGCTCCTCCCTTACCTCCTCTAAGCTGCAAACTGTGTTCCTGCATTTGCCCATGTGGCTAGTAAAGGAGGAAGTTGTTGGAGAGCTCAGATCCTCTTGGGTTTGGGAGATGAAGTCTTGGACAGAAATCAGGTCCGGCATTTTTGTGTCTAAGGCGAGCGGACGTAGCAAAGGAGCACACAGCCTTGGGCTATCCAGCAAAGTCACAGAGGTGGAATATCAGGCCACAGAAAAAAGGGGAACAGGATTGAGAGGAAGCAGCTAAGGGTAGCTGAGAAGACCACAAACCTCTGAAAAGCAGAGCAACAGCTTGCTTGCTCACTCTCCCTCTGTAATTCTGTTTTCCTGTCCACACAGAGAAAACAGTACTTAAAGAAGTGCTCAAACTCATGCACTTTTCTACCACCCAATAATTGCCTATCCTGTGACTTTCCAAGGCCATAGAGTGACTTGGAGAGGAGTGTTTGGCTACCAATTCTCTTTAGGAAAATCACAAAAATGCCTTTCTTCTGCCAAGCTTTTAAATTTTATTCAATATTCAACAATCTCAAATATTCATAAGAAGAAAGGCAGAATATACATTCCATAATAAAGAAAAATAAATAAAAGTATGCTAAAATACTTGCTTTTAAAGTTAACTTAAAAAAAAAAATTCCGGAATGCCGATTACTATTTGTACAGAGATATCATATATACATATGGCAGACATCAAAGGTACCAAGGACTTTCCAAATATTCAAAACCAAATCAAAGATATCTCCTACTGAATTCCAAATAGATATCTAGTACTATTTGTGGTCTAATTATTGAAAGGAATTTTGTGTTCGTATCTATTCAAATCACATCATTTAGTGCAGTACTAGATGCATATGTATTGCTTACAACACACTTCAGCTAAAACTATTTTGATGCATATTTAAGAGCCAGTTGGTCCTTTGGAAGATTAAGTCCATAACATGATTTGCAGAGAAATCTGAGTTCCCCTGAGTTTGGGGTTGACACCTATAAACTGATTTTTGATACCTTTAAAAAAAAAATTGCAGTTTGCATCGCAGATTCCCCATCCCCACTATTTCAGTACAGCTCTGTCGAATGCAACAAAAATCTGCAGCAGAATGCAGTGCACTCGTTTCATGTCATTGTTTATCAAACTGCATTGGTTTCCTATAAGCTTTCGGATGCTATTCTAGCTGCCAACTATCACCTATAATACTCTTCATGGCAAATCTCTCCTGGGATAGCCTGACTTGGATACATTTGGAATGTAGACCAGTGGTTTGGTTAGTAGGCTGATTACTCAGAAAAAGGACCAAAGGAAGAGTAGAGAACTTCCCTGAAGTTTAGAACAAATGATGGGGGGTAAGTTCTCCAGTCTTTTGGTTATAAAACCAGTGCTTTGTATTTGGCCATGTCCACCATAGAAGCCATTTCATGAACAGACAATCCACAGAAACCATATTATGAAAGCACTTACTATATATGGTCTCACAATTGCCCAAAATATCAAAAGCTCATACAAGTTTGCATAGTCTTTTGCTTAATAGACCCTAAGGTACTGAAAAGTTATATAACTTTTAACTATCTTTCCATTTGTGAGTATTTCGTATGTAGATGAGCGTGGTTTGGTATTCTAGCAATCTAAGTGCTCTGATCCACACACAGCAGTACATCTCAACCTCTTTCACACTGGATATTATATTAGCTATTTGGTAGGTATGGTTGGAGAGAGAAAATCACCGTGCTTGATTATCTAAAAAGGTTGGTATAGATTGTACCTGCTTTTGCACACTTCCATGGCAAAACTCATAAAGGATTTGGTACACTTAAAAAAACTATTAAGATCTAGTTGAATTTTCTTAAATTCAACTAGATCTTAATAGGTTTTTTAAGGTCCTCAGTTCACACCATAGCATTCTATTCAGCATGGTAGAGCATAACCCAATGATATAGCAAGCATATGAGGAAACAGAGGTATAAATGTCATGAAGTTGATCAAATCATTTTCTAAAGTTTTCCCCCCATGATTAAAATTGGTCTACTTGCACGGTATAGTACATAGTCTATTTTCCTATGCACTGTTATATAAACACAAAATACTAAGAGTGACAAGTGATAATTTTTCCATAAATAAAGTGCATCCCACTACTGCCTTATCACCTTGTGCTATATAATATTGGGATTTTTTTATAGCATGTGTTTTGACTAATTGAAATTCATTTTCCTACAGGCATTTGATCTGGGAACACAAACAGCACCACCATAAAACTCTTAGTCTTCTTTGTATGACTAATTTATAGTGCTTCTACACCTCCTCTGCTTTCTTTTAATTTATTCATAAAGTCCATAGAGTCTATTTTTCAGTGAAGTTTTATCTTCAGAACTATTGACAGGTGAAAACTTATTTCAGAAACTGTTGTGAATCCTATATGGGGGCAGCTTGTTTGCTCAGATAGAACGTTTCTTTCCAGTGGCAGATTCCTTCTCAAAATGCTGTACACACAATTAGGCATCTGTATTCTTTGATAGAAAGTCACTGGTGTCTTCCTTTTGTTCCTTTTATTCAATCCCAATATGCCGGGGCGGAAGAGTAATTCTTTAGCCATTTATTATCTTCTCACTGATGTATCCAGGCATTGTGTAAAGAATAAGAACCAAGAATATGGTCACAATTGCAATGAGCAGCAATGCAATGATGTACTTCTTGTACCGTTTCCAAATGAAGAAGATGAATGTTTTCATGGGGTTCACAAACCAGTTGAAGGATGTTTTGGGACGACTGGAGGAGAAAGAAGGGGAGGGAGAAGAAAGTGTTTTAGATTGGGGTGGGAAGCTAAGGAAGGAATCAAATGCTAAAATTTAAAATATACAAAGCATATGCCCTATTTGCAAGACCTCCTACTCCTGGGAACAGCCCCCCATCGACTGGTGCAGTCCCACAGAATGGGCTTCCTCAGGGTGCCATCAGCCAAACAATGTTGGCTGGCAACCCCCAGGGGGAGAGCCTTGTCTGTGGCAGCCCCGGCCTCTGGAACGAGCTACCATTAGAGATCCGGACTGTCCCTGACTTGAGAGCCTTTCGCTGCGCCCTTAAAACACATCTTTTCCAACAAGCTGGTCTGTCCCCATAACGGGAAATTTTAAATTGGGGTGAGGAACTGGGGTTATTGGCTTTTATAATTTTGAATTTGTTTGTTGGGCTTTAATGATTAGTTTAATTTATTTTAAATTTTGTATTATATGTTTTTTAATGCCCTGTAAACCGCCCCGAGTCCTGCAGGAGAAGGGCGGTATATACAATAAATAAATAAAAAAAATTGATGTAAGATGAGTGACTACATAAATGTTTTAAAGAAATATATTAGACTCCCACTGACTATACAGATGCTTGGGTTTATAAGGAGGCCCCTTCTCAAAATTCTCTGGGTTCATCTTCCTATATTTACAGGAAGCCCAGAAGCAGAACATTCTGTTGGCCAGCAGCAAGTGATATTCAGAGAAAAATTGCTTCTCATTCAGGAGATAGGATATAGTCGTCACAAGTATACAATATTCTTTGCTTCAGCCCCAAAATCTGAAAATCTAAAGATCTTCCAAACCATGTCACTAGTTTTTAAGCTGAATATGTTCCAATCCAATTACTGTATTCTATTTAATTAGAAACACAAAGAGGCAATTTTAGCACTATGATCATTTTGGATCTAAATGTATTCTTGGTAAATGTAGGTTCTCTCCCCCATACAACTTTCCCAGCTATCTGGACCTGGGAATGATTGTATTAAAATATTTTAAAAAGTATATTTTATACCAATAAATGGTATTAATGGTACCATTTTGAGTGGGAGAGCAAGACCGGGGGATTTGTATGATAATCTGCAGACTTACTTGGGTTTTTCCAAGGGTTCTGGCTCTTTTCTCCCCAGACCAACTGGGTTTTTTTCAGCTTCCTCTATAGTCAACAACTGAAATTCAGCTTCTACTTTTCCCTGGGAAAAAAGCATAATGTGAATTAGCAGCTGCCGTTTTCAAGTGTTTGCTTATTAAAGGAACTACAATGCAATGAACCAAAAGTTTTCTCCAAGAAGCCCAAATTTCCACAACAGTTGAAAGCAAATTAAACCTAAAATTAACCAAATCAAATTTACTGCAAAGAGTAAAAATCCATGTCTGTAGAATCAATCATCAGAGAAATGGGAGAAGTCAGTTGATAGTCCTTAAGACAGTGTTTCTCAACCTTAGCAGTTTGAAGATGCGTGGAGTTCAACTCCCAGAATTGCCCAACC
>JANHFR010000953.1:113462-124531 GCA_032468015.1 Mimophis mahfalensis | reverse complement strand
CTCTCTGTCTCTCTCTCTCTCTCACACACACACACATCTACATATATTTAGATACATAAACATATCCAAATATATACATATGCATCTATGTGGGAGGGTGAGTTTTCAAATAAAAAGAGGTTCAACTGACTTGGGGATAGTTTGAAATAAATAAATTTAGGATAGTCCTCTAAGGCTCTTTAGGAAAAACAGGTGCATGAATCATAATACTTGATAAGTGTTGTAAGCATGACTGGTGTTTGCTTAAAACAGCTTAACAAATAAAGGTAATGTAATACTCAACTTATGATCATAATGGAGACCAGAACGTCTGTCACTAAGAAGCATGGTCATTAACCAAGTCGTGCTCAATTTTGTCACTTTTATGCTGTGGTCACTAAGCAAATCCTGCTTCCCCCATTGATTTTCTTGTCAGAAACCCTCTGAGAATGTTGCAAATGGCAATCACATGCTCCTGGGATGTTGCAATCAAAAATACATGCCTGAATTTTGATCACATGACTACGGGGGTGCAAGAATAGTAATACGTACAAGGCCTGGTCAGATGGCTCTAAGTCCAGGGCTATCTGTAAAACTCTCTGAATTTACACAGTAATGCAGAGAAGAAGTTAAACCATATCCTCAGACAAATAGCTTTGTGGCTCTGGGTGATGTTTGAAGCAGATAGAATCTCTCAGTTGAAACTTAGCTTCACTTAATTATGATAAAATTAAAGAAGATCACTTACTTAAATTTCCCCAAAGAAAGTGACAAAGTGTGACAAAGATAGATATCGATGTAATTAAAGATAGATATTGATATTGATATAGATAAGCCTTCTGCAGCAGAATAAGTTGGGCGCAAGTAGAGATGGAGCATGATCCCAATTAGCAAAGATTAAGGTACCAGTTCAAGTCAAATACTTCTTGAGGTCACTAGGCAATGAAAATCAGTTCTAGCAATTACAAAGACTTCAAATTAATGCTCTGTATAAATAATCAGGAGTACGCAGAAATGAATGTTCAGCTTTGGAAATAAGTATCCAGCATTGTTGAAATAAAAATTGTATCAGAGGTATGTACCATTACCTTCAGGAAAAGCTTCAGGAGGGATTTTAAAAATCTTGTTATTTACTTTGACTTCCTCTGCCCTGTATTCAGCTGAGGGGAGTGCATTCTTCTTGCATAAACTTTCCAAGATATGCGTGGGTTTGAAAGCATCTCGCCACATATTGTAGCCTTCTCTGTAACAAATGATTAGATATGGGTAAGTTGTATTTTAACAAGTTTAGACTAGATATGAAACTGTCCTATTAGTTCTGGCATTCCTATAGGGAAGAAAGCATTATGTCTTAAGCTCTGTTGACAAAGCTACAGAATATTAATTAAAATAAGAGAGGGATTCAGTCACCTTGTCACCTGCTCCTATAATACATACGTGTCATATTGTGAGGCCACTCCACAATTGGCTCTGTGATAGCTGTAGAATCGGTTCTCCAAGTCAATTTTGGTCTCCCCAATTAAATCATCAGATCCAACCAAATCATGGTCAAAAATAGATATAGTGAGTTCTGATTCTATAGGAAAGGATATTGAAAGCTCCAGTACTCTAAAGATGAGATTGAAAGAAAAACAATATCATTGGGAAAGCGCAAATAAAGACAAAATATAACAAAATAGCTTCTGTACATCATTTTATTGCTTGCTATAGCAGCATTTCCTTTAACTTGTATTTGTGAACATAAATTCTGAAATAAAAGGCATACTGACTGGATGCATCCATTGGCAGATTAAGACTATTCTTACATTTTAAAGTCCCTGGTCCACCTTCTTTCTTTTACGGCCAGGTAAGTAGCAGATCCTTGCAATTGTTTCTTTTACTTTTTACTAGCAATTTACTGTCTTTTACCCCTATTTTCATGAGCATATCAGTTAGATATAACCCCGGATTCTCTCTTTTGGTGTTGACAGATTGTTTCCTTCTAGTTCATTGGTTACATTTGTGCCTGTCTTTGGAACATTCTCATTTCTCTACATTACGAATTCTACTGAAAGCTTCCCTATCAGCGCTGAAGAACCCATGAATATAAACTTAGCTGATGCTACAAATGCATATTCTTGTATTTTTATGCCTATCAATGAAACAAATACATTCTTCTGAAATAGAGTACATCTGATGATAAGATAAGAATCAGTTTAGAGATGATATAAGTGATACAAGATAAAGGCATATCCTTACTCTCCAAAAACTGGATTGAGCTGCTTTGGGATATATCGGTCCTTGGTGTCTTTTTGTTGTTGGCCAATCTTTACCACAAGATAAGGATCTGCTTTGCCATTGGGATCTGCTGGTGTCAAATTAGTTGCCTAAAGAAACAGCATGTGATATAGTGATGACAGAAGACAAAAGCGCAGAGGGAAAAAATTCTACAGCTTGGTGTGGAATCAATTTAATGGCATTTCGTGCACTTTGTGGTAAATCTACATCTTCCCCATTTGAAAAAAGACTTAGATTAGACAAGGGAATTTTTCCTAATGCAATTGCCTTGGAGAGTTCATGGTTTATAAACAGTACCTTCCATGTTAACTCTACTATATTTTCCCAATACTGGATCTAATTTCCTAACAGGAAAACAATTTGCAAGCAAGGGGCAACAATGTCACTAGAAATTCTTCATTTGAAAATATCCAACCTGAGAATGTCAACAAAATGTTCTATAATAATATTTTACTTTTCAATTTATGAAAGAATGGACCTTAAGAACATAATAAATAAGTAATGACCAGGATTGAGATAATGATAGAATCTCTGTTATTTCAGTAATAGAAATTGTGCTTTGGAAATCAAGTGTACCTCAAGAAAGATTAGAATCCTAAATCAGAATTCTATATATGAAGTCAAAATACCTTAACAAGATAAATTCTGACAAGAACCTTGATGGGTCTATTTCTGGGGATGCCTTGGGAGATCTTATGTTCTGGACCTGCCTCTTCAGCTCGATAAACATAGAATGAACCCTGTAGTAGAGAGAGTGGAGAAGAACATCCTGTTTATGTAATTTTTTCTAGTAATTTATATTTTGAAAAACCCTATTGCTGAGAAGAAGCTATTCACTTCTCCTAGCAGAATATATCAGACTTTTAATTAATTAATATTTATTTATTCAATATGTATGTCACCTGACTCCAGCCCAGTTTCAACAATTGACAGTGGAATAAGCAACAATATAAGCAACAAAAAATATTAACTCAAACAAGTATAAAAGTGCAAAATTCTTATAATATATCAAACAACAATGCAAATATACATATCCATCCTGCCCCAAGGCTAGGATAAATAGCCAGTTTTCAAGAACCACACACACCTCAGAAGGAACCTCAATGTCACAGATCACAGATTAACAGAGTTGGAAGGGACCTTGTCGGTCATCGAGTCCAACCCCCTGCCCAAGCAGGAGACCCTCAGCCACTACCTAGGATCGAACTCACAGCCTCCTGATTGTAAGGAGAGAGCTCCATCTACCCCTAGGCCAGAGAGAATACACACTTCTAGGTTCCTGAAATATGGCACTATTTAATCAAAGGTGACCTGGAAAATGCCCGTTCATACCAGATTGGTAGAAACTGTGGAAGGTGGGCATACCTTTATAGGTAATAACCCAAGACCTTGAATCACAATCAAAAGCACACCGGCAACCACTGCAGCTCATAGAGCAAAGATCCTATCCCATCATATTCTGAACCAGATGAAGCTTTGGAGTGAATGTCCTGCAATAACTGATTGTATTACGATAGACTTCAGATTAGCAGTCATATTCCCAAATTAGGATTTAGATCCAATTTTTACCTACTGCAAAGATACTGGGTGATCATTCCATTAAGGTCAATGAGGCTTGTATTTTATAAAGGAATGAGTAAGACTGGATTGTGACTAATGGACAATTTGGCATAGGAGCCCCTATGTTAAGCAAATTAGTATTAATAGAAATAAATTCACTTCCATTATTACTGTGGGAACAAAATCAAATGGTATTAATAAATATGATTCAAAAGGTTCCTACCTTGTATTTCCCGACAAATTTTTCTTCTTCATTCCCATCTTCATCTTCATTAGCTTTTCCACGATGAAGTGGAAAAATACATAACCAGTCCTCAAAATTGTCAAACTCATTCTCTAGTTCTGAACTATAAATCTGGAATAAAAATGTGCACTGTGGTAATTGAGCATAGCCCAACTTACACAGAACAGAAAACTTAATGCAGTCAAAGAAAATTTTTATAATTACAGATTCAGTGTTTGATTTTTTTGCTGCTGCTTATCCTGTTCCTTTTTATGTTCTATCCTGTTCGTATTGTGTTCAAAATTCATGTTATCAGTCAGAGATATAGGTCGT
The DNA here is from genome assembly GCA_032468015.1 of Mimophis mahfalensis. NCBI lineage: Eukaryota > Metazoa > Chordata > Lepidosauria > Squamata > Mimophis > Mimophis mahfalensis. The sequence continues at coordinate 120,159 of JANHFR010000953.1, read as the reverse complement.
AATCAGTGGTGGGATTCAAATAATCCCACCATTGGTTCGTTAAAAAATGATTGTGTGCGCGTGTACCTTCTATGCGCATGCACGCGCACAAGCCAGGCAAGCTGGCTTTTTCATTGCTCCATCGTTCAGTGTTGGCTGAGGGTGGAGAAGGGTGGAGAAGGAGGCACTTACCGGAACACTCCAGTAAGCACCTCTTTCTCCACCCACAGCCAACACCGAACTACAGAGCTATGAAGAAGCCAGCTTGGCTTGCCTGGCTTGTGCGCATGCACGTGCAGGCGGATGGCTTCTGAAGCCAGGGGAATTTTTTTTATTTATTTTATTTTAATAAATTATTTTAATAATTATTTTATTTATTTTATTTTAATGCACTGTTCCCATCTATTTCTGCTCTAGGAAGCAACGTGGAAGACTTTCTCCGGACTCTGTGGAGGCTGCAGAACCCACAGAAAGTCTTCCACACTGCTTCCTAGAGCAGAAATAGATGGGAACAGCATGTTCCCTCAGCTTCAAAAGTGGAGATCTGCTGATTCGCGCAGCTGCTAGTTCTGCCACACGAATCAGCAGAGCTTTAAAAAAGGGAGAGCAGGGGTGGGGCCAGCCAGGGGTGGATTTTGCTGGTTTGGCGAATCATCCCTAATAATCATCACTGGTTCGGCCGAACTGGGCCAAACCAGTAAGATACCACCACTGGTAATAATTGTATTTCAACAGATATAGGTGATATAGATAATACTATAAAAGAAGGCTAGGCACCGTTCTGTCTCAAAAATAAAAACAACTCCCCCTAAATCATTTCTGCAGTTCTTGGAATTCTTTCTGATAACTATTGACTGAAAACTGATAGTAGGCTTTCTGACATTTTGAGAGAAAAAACATTAAAGTATAGCACAAACACTTTCCATGTGAAAAAACTAGAACTGCTTCAGTAAATATACTGCATTTAGGTATAATTTATAAGTTATGTCAATCAGTTTCTTTTCTTTTCATACAAAGGCTTACTTTTAATGTTGCTATAAGTTTCCTTTTTGGACGAACTGGCTCTGCTTCAACAACTATTTCATCTTCTACGTCCTCATCAAGAGAAGCAGCACTCAGATTCCCTCCATCTAAATAAGATACCAAGAAATTAAAGGAGATTAAAGAAATTAAAGTTCTTCTCAGCTCACAGTATTAGGCTGAGTGGCTGCAATGATTCTGAGTAGTCAGGTAAAGTTAATGACTTAATTTACTTTTTTGTTTTCTTTACTACATCCATTTTACTTCTATTTAGACTGGTGATCTCTTCCAACTGTTAAGAGCAAAACTCACGCAGCCAACGTTATTTACGGCACAATGATCTGGCCACATTTCTCTTTTTCTTCTCGCAGAGGGAATTAAATGTTGGTACAGCAAGAATCTGTTTGGATGGTCAGAATCAGATGACACTACAACTACTTGGGACTTTAGAGAAAGCAGAAACTTTGGGATTTGGTGTTTAGTTACAATATCTGTTCATTCTATTGATATGCACAAAGACAGTGTTGGTCGCTTTCCAGTAAAGAAAACTGAAATTTCAAATAGGCAATAATCTGGAGAAAATTTGACACTAGCATTCCCCTGCCCCGGTGTCTGTTGGGCTAATATAATTCTTCCTGAGTATGCTAGGAAGATGGAAGATGGAAAGTGTAATTTAACACACTGGGAAGATACAGAGATAAGGAATGCTGTTCTATAGCATGACTAGCTCACCTGCATCATTTGCATCATCCTCTTCTTCATCACTAAGAGACTGCAAAAGAGAATGGCCTTTAACAAGGTTATAACAGATATCAATCAGACTTACCATTTTACAGTCTTAATAAATTTTTTACAGTTTTCTAATTTTGAAGACATCTTACAACTTTCTAATGTGAGTTTTACAATAAAAAGCTAGATATTAATAATGCTGCACTTGAAACAATGGTTATTTAATAACCTGTTATGGGTAAGGATTAATAACCTATTATGGATAAGGATTCTCAGCACTCTTTTTCTTTTCTCTTCCTCTAATTTTTAATTATTTTGTATGACAGCCTTTTCTTCTTACCTGTTCTGTAGAGTTTTTATTATGAGTAACAGTACAAAGTTTTCACAGAGCTTAAAAAAATGCTGGCAGTGCACTCCTATACAGTAATTGAGTCACACTGAGAATGAATCATAGGTTTTGTGATAAGAGATTGCAGCCCACCTCTATTTGGAAAATCAGTTACTGTATTGAAGAGCAAAGGCAGAAGAAGCATAGGAATTATTAAAAAAAGAGAAATTCATAATCTAGATTAAAACATGAACACTGCCCCCTATTTTACATAACAAAATTAGACCTATTTAGCAGATTTGACTGTTTAAACAGTCTCTTTACCTTCTATTAGCCCAATTTTAGACTTTATAATCAATAAATTAAAAGGGACAAGTTATCCAGCTCTGTCCCATATCACATTATAATACAACTACAAATTATACTGTAAAGTCCATGATTACCTGTTTATTTAATTCCTTTAATGATTCATAGTACTTGGACCACCAATCTAGTTCTTCCTTCTCAGGCTTTTCCTCCTCAAATTCTTCCTCTTTTGGTACCAGTTTATCAATAGGGATTTTTTTCAGTGGTGCCTGAATATAAATAACATAAAATTCCATCCATGGTATAGAAATGTAGAACAATCTTGTTGAACCTCTCCAACAACTGCCAGAAGATTACTTAATAAAATCCATATATCAATCCTAAATTGCGACATCATCTCATCATTACTGTCAAGGTAAGAAGGTTATTAAGAAAGTGGTCAACCTGCAACTCCAAAGGGTCCTGAGTGGAAGTTGATTATCTGGACCTCTTTCAAACTAGGATACAACACTGAAAAATATTTGATTGTACTTGTTAATGACTTCCGGTGGGCTCAGAATAGGGACAGTGCATCCATCCTAATCCTCCTTGATCTCTTGTCAGCATTGAGGGTTTGGAGGTGGGGCACTTTCTAGTCTGGTTCTTCCTCCAGGGCTGGTTCTAGTCGGTGGGAGAAAGTGATCTAGTCTAAATTCTGCTTTATGTATACCTCAGGGCTCTACTTTCTACCCTCTCCTGTTCATTATGTATATTCGAGAGTAAAGTTGTTGAGGGAGTGATCTTTTGGCATGATCTTAGCATGCTGATAACACTTAATTCTAGATCATGGTGCCAATCATCCAAGTGAAGCCATCTGGAGGTCTTGGGGAACTGATAGGAAAGAACAGATTTCAGCTCTACCATCCCAAGAACAAATAGCTGTGAATTTGGGGCCCTAGGGAGATAAATTCATCCTTGAATCTGGATGGGGTTGCACTGCCTCATTTGGATTCACTCTGCAATCTGGAGGTCCTTTGCACAACTTTGCTTGTGTGCTACTGGAACTTGTTCCTGGATCACTGTCACTCAGAAGTGTTTTTGAAGTCACCTAGCCTAAGGCAGAATTAGAACTCAGAGTTTCCTGATTTCTAGACAGATGCCTTAAACAGTGCCCAGACTGGTTCTTAAAATGTTTTAGGTTTCCTTTTTGTTTGCTTTCATGCATTTCTCATTTATATTTCCTTCATTGCCATTTACCATATTTTTCAGAGTATAAGACGCACCAGACCATAAGATGCACATAGGTTTAGAGAAGGAAAACAAGGGAAAAAATAGTTTTTTGTTTCCATGTGTCCTGTTTTCAGCCTCCCTGGCATCCAGAAGGCCTGCTCCCTGAAGGCCAAAAATGGGCCCATTTTTGACCTACAGAGTGCTTATGGGGGCAAGGGAGGGCAAAAACAGGACACATGTAGGGTTTGGGAGGCCAAAAACAGGCCTGTAGTCAAGCTATAAGACACACAGGCACTTCCACTCATTTTTTTGTGTGAAAAAAGTGCATCTTATAGTCTAAAAAATATGGTAATTGGTGCCATCATATCAATATTTTTTCTGAAACATCCATGTATGTATTATACAACCAATATTACAGAATCTCTTGTTAGAGTAAACCTGAAACATTGCTGCACTCACCTTGACAAGCTTGAGGGGGTTAGCTTTGCTTCCTAGGTCTCCGGCTGCTGCACCAATATTTATTACTGTCTGCCCAGCAGCTGCACCGATATTTATTACGGTATGTCCAGCAGTTGCACCAAAGTTCATCATCTTTTGGGAGATATTTGGTTTAGCTGATGCTTTCCTTTCTGGAATAAAATATATTAACCACATATTTAACGCGAATATTTGCAAATACATTCTAGGTGTGACCTGTCAGGACATTCCTTTATATGACAAAGATAATTTACAAAGCAGATGCTGTACTGTTATATCCAATGCATTATACCAGTGGTGACAAACTCACATTGTGATGTTGTCAGGTGACGTATTGTGACTTTTTACCTCTTCGCTAAAATGGGGGTAGGCATGGCCAGTGCGTGATGCATCTGGCCTGTGGGCTGTGAGTTTGATACCCCTCTATTTCATTTAATTGGATAATGTCCTAAAAACTCTAAAAACTCACTCTTGGGCGGGTTATCTGTTTCCTCTTCCATCTCATCTACTTCTTTAGGAGCAAATTTCATAATATGAGAAACTATGTGAGTTCCCACGAGAACAGAGCGTCCAAAGGCTCTCTTCTCCACCACGAAGATACTAAGAGGTGGATGTAAGTACACCTGTTCTGGAAGATCCTATTAAAAAAAAAGTCAACCAAATGAATTTCAGAACAATCCATAGTATTTCTAAGATACTGTAATTAGATTATTGTGATGTTTCACTGAATTTCCAGTGTTACAATAGCATAGATGTTTCTTTTCTTGATCAGTTATTCAGTAATTCAATATGCAAATTGCCACCAGCCTTTTCCACTGAAACTCAGCTGTATAGGATTCTCAATGTTTATAAAAGGAAGAAAAAAATATTTAACAAAAAGATATGCATGTGAATGCTATAAAAGATAATGCTCCTTCCTGTAATGGCAATGTGAAAGACCATTGTTATTTTGAAGAGTTTAGTGACATATTTTGTCTTCCTTTTTATTGAGAAAAGACTAGAAGTTTAGAGCTCATTCTGAACTAACCTGCTCACTTTTTTTTTACTCTCGTTCACTGAATAAAGGAGAAGAGGAAATTTTGCAGCTTCAAAGCTTTTCTCCCTGTGAAAGTTTTATACTTTCGATTCCCATTCTAGAGTCATGTGTCACTCCATCAAGATAAGGTCTTGGATTTTGTAAGAGATTTGGGTATCATTTGGCTTGGTATGTATGCTATTTAAATCTGTTTGCTTGAGCTATTAATGAAACTTAAAATCGCTTTATTTGTTTTCATGTTCATTGTTTCGGGAACCAAAAGAATCCATTGGCCGGGGACCTGATCACTGTTCTGACACTCAGCAAAGCATTTCCTAGATCATATTTGCACAACTCTAGCTTGATCGGTTCTATTACAATTATCTTAATTTTGGAGATCTACCTCCCAATTATCACTTACCACATTAACAAATTTAACAAGTTCGTTGAAATTGGGGTTCTCTTTGTAAGTTGTGACCACTTCTGATTCCACTTTCTTTCCAGCACATTCAATTATCACCTGAGGCTGGTCAACTTCAAATAGGTTTACACGTTTCAGATCTCTCAGGCCCCAAAACAAGATCTAAGAGAGAGCAAATAAATGTCTTAGGCCAGAACAAGGCCAAGCATGCGCCTTCTCTCAAAAGATCCCCAACCTCAAATCCCACTGAATTGTGTCACACTGAATTGTGAGACAGATTAGCAAACTGTTATTTGCTGATAGTATACTCAGTTTAAATTAATGTGATTTAGAATAATATTACCTGTACAATTCATTTGTCATTGTTTCAGCACACAGATAAAGATATTTATTTATTTAGCATATGGCATAGAGCACATGGTTAACTGAGAAAGGTATTTGTTAAATTTACAAATAATTTTATTTTTTGTTCCTCTATCTGGCTAGCTAGTCAATTTAAATTACATTCAATAATTATTTTCATGGAATATCTTTTAGAAAATATTTTTACCTCTATGCGAAATTCTTTAAGGATTGGGCGGATTCCTTCAGGAATAATGAATCGTCCAGCACGGGGATCCCCCAAATATTCTGGCTCTTTGGGGTCTACATCATTAGGAACTGATGGCTAGAAAATAAAGTTCAAAACAATTTTTAAAAAAATCTCTGTGAGCATGTATAAATAAAATTATTGCCAAAAGATATAAGCAAGCCCAGTCCTATAGCCTCCTTACTTTACATGAGCTATCAAATAAATGAGAGGGTTTTTTTAAATTCATGAGTTTTTCAAGTTAATAAGCTATAGCATTTTTTGAAATAATAATCAAAGTTTCATAGTTCTCATGTCACAGAGAACTATGATTACCTAAAGCTTCCTTATTTGTTTACTAATTTAAACTAAGAGACGAATGATGAAACTGTATTGGTATAAAAAATCTCATATGTATTTTATTAGTAAGAAACGCAGTCTTTGAAGCATGATATTTATATGATAAATGCTATCAAAGTCAGTTATCTTTCAAAAAATGGAACTATCACATGATATTTCTGGAAGTGATAGTTTCTTACCCAGAAATATTTCCTAATGGTACACTAGTTGTATCCAGGGGTGGGTTTCAAATTTTTTAACAACTGGTTCTGTGGGTGTGGCTTAGTGGGCATGGCTTAGTGGGCA
>JANHFR010000953.1:84089-95548 GCA_032468015.1 Mimophis mahfalensis | reverse complement strand
GAAGCTCATGATCTGAGCCACAGTCAGCTCCTGGTCTAGTTTTTACTGACTGTATAGAGCTTCTCCATCTTTGACTGTAGGCCATTTACGAAAATATAAAAGTAAAACCATATAGTCAAGATTTCTTTTTTAAAAAATCTAAAAATCCTGGGTAAAAAAATTAATAATTCCTAAGTAGTTGAACAATATAAACTCTGATTCAGAAAAGAGAATTAACTATTGATATTATATTTGTCAGAATATTGTTGGCCATGATTGCTGAGTCACATTGAAGGTCATCTGATCATCTCTGATAGTTACCTGATCTCCTCCAATAATGTATGGTCAGAGCAGTAGCTCCTCCTACAGAATAAAAATCCTCTTGCCTTCTCTTCTCTCTGCTGTTCTTGTTCTTTACACAGACACATCCTTACTTGCACACATGGAGTATACTTAGATAGCCTAGTTAAGGTTTTATATCTTTATTGTTTTATTTCTGTTTAATAACTATGTTATATTTGAATGGAGCAGACTCATGTCCTGTTTTATCACAAGTATATGTCCAAAGGATCCAATCACCTCTAACAAATTGGTAGCAGAGTTCTGGATCTTGTTCTCTGAACCTCTAACAATATTATCTGCTTATTTTGTAAAACAAAAACAAACAACCTGAGAGCACAGGTAGACTATTGGGAAACTTAAGTCCTGCAGACCATTTAGGTCTAAATTCTGCAAGCTGTTGTATCAAATTTCCTCACTCAGACATGGCAGAAGACATCTGGACACTTGATATGACATGCGTAGAAAAGCATCTTTATTCCATTAGGATGAAGCTACCAACTTCCTCTTTGTTTAAGCACTCCAGAAAAATATCATGATCCATCCATGGTATCAAAAACTATACTAGTTCTAAGGTTATCAACTGATATGCTCCATCTCTTTCTCCTAGCATATGTCAGGTTGATGAAGGCCACATCTAAGCCATATCTGGTTTGAATTTAGACCACTAATATGTTTCCTCTTTTTTCTAACAGACAAGAAAAACTAACATATTTCCATTTTTCCAGCTGTTTGAAGAGCAATAGTGAGAGACTATTATTTATTGTATATCCCTCAATGAGGAAATCCTTGACTATTTTATGGTGATTAATTCTTAGACAAACCCACAGCTCAGCTGCAAACTAAACTAGAGTAAAAACCTTACTCTCTTAAAGTCAAATAAAGCTATGGACTCGAACTGAAAGCTATCTCACAGAGCTCAGTCTAAATAGAAAAATAATATAATATGACATTCTTCCCAGCAGGTGCCACCTAAGAAATGCTGGAATCTGAACTTCCTGAAGTCTGGGTTTTGACCAGGTTCACTGAACATAACAGTACTGTGGTTCTGGGCCTATGCGTCTGAAGGCCACCAGTTTAGGGACGGCTGTAACAAAGTTATAGAGTTGCAGTAAAGGATGGAAGAGAAGAATGCATGGCAGAGGAGTGAAAAAGAGAAACTGTTTTAAATTAGAAAGAACTGAAGCTTCTGTCACTTACCTATAGAGATTTCAAACTTCACAGGTTTGGTACCGACTGAGGGATCCATCATAGTCACTTCAAAAAATGATGCAAAGAGAAGAAATTCTTCTTTCACTCCTAGGGCATTCTGAAGAAAACATTTTCGGTTTTCAGTTTTCTTCTTTATGATAATACAAAATACTGATTCACAGATTAATCCAAATTGTATTTTTTTAACTTAATGTGTCTCCCCCCCCCCCAACAAACATCATGTCTTGGCAGTACTCTAGCATAACACAACATCAATATTTGTCTAAAGGGTGGGAGCTGAAAGCTGAATTGTGCTTTAAGGAGTAAATACACAATGTGTTACATCTAAATATATTGGGATTGATAGAGAACAGGTAATAATCCAGATTTTAAAATAAAATAACTTTCAGAATGTTTAAACGTTAGGGGGGGAGCTTTCTTCCCATTTCATTTTGTCATTCATACTTTGTCTTCCTTTTTATGCAAGTGGATGCTTTGATCTGGAAAAATAATGATAAATTTTTAAATCCCTTTCAACCCAAAGTTTCTATATGCTGAAGCTCAGCTACCTAAAATCACTTTTAATATCTTCTTTTTAATAAAAAAAATCAGGATGTTGATCTTAGTAACATATAGAGACCTTAGCGGAACGTAAAAACATTCTGTCCTAAGAAAAAGATCACCTCTATACATGGAAAGGAAATAACAGTAGACAGGTATTTCTTTATGGGCGATCGCTGTGCAAACTAAGTTTCAAATATGCATAACTGTTTTATTTTTAAAAGGCTTCACTTCACTTTTAAACAGGTATTTATGACTAGCTAACTTCTGACCTATTTTATAACCCCTTGTTGGAGTTTTACAACTTTTTTTTGCAACAACCTCTTGTTGTAATAGATTGGATATTCAACTGGGGGAATGATCAAAAGGTGTTTTTTTGTCCTTTTTAATTCACAGTTTTTAATGTTTAGTTTTGTCTGTGTTAACTTATTTCTTTTTCATTTTGTACCTTAATATTTTGAGTAAAATAAAAAATTGAAGTAAAAAGATCAGTGGCACAAGTCATTGAACAATTACTCCATCTTCTTTAAAAATATGCATAAGCCTCAGGAGGAAGGGAGAAAAAGAACTAGGAAAAACTCTAAAGATTCAATGACAGATTGCAAATTGCCTTCTTTACGCAAAAGAAGAATTTTATCTTGTTCATTTATTTTTTAAAAAAATAAATCTTTATTATTATTTACACATTAAAACCAACAAACAAACACAATAAAACACAACAGTTTCTTACAACAGTATACAGGAGAGAAAAAGAGAAAACACCTCTCCCTGGTTGGTTACGATGACACATTCCGGCTTACTGAATCTACATAATTTAAGATATTGCTCCTCCGATCTAATACATTTTATATTCTATTTTATTATTCTTTATTTTTTATATTGTTATATGTTAGACATTGTTCTTAGATATTATAATGTTTATCAATTAACCCTATTATTAATCAGATTCGGATATATTTTTGTTCCTCATCTTATTTCCTTATCTTCTCTCTCGAAACAATAATTAAATTTTGGTTTTTGATTTCATTATCCTTTTATTTAGCCATCTGTAACAATTTCCCCATACCTTGAAATATTCTGAGTCTTGCTTGTCTTTGAGGATGTATGTGAGCCTATCGGCTTCAGCACATTTAAGTATCTTATTTATAATCAATTGTTCATTTGGAGTGTCTGTATCTGTCCATTTTTGCACTACCGCAATTCTTACTGCTGTAGTAATATGTGAGAAAATATACCAATGTTTTCTCTCAATCCCCTTTTGTTGTAATCCTAATAAGTAAGTGTCAGGCTTTAGAGGGAAGGACCTGCCTGTTATTTCCCATAACCATGATTGTATGGTTTTCCAAAGCTGTACAATTTTTGGACATGTCCACCATTGGTGGTAAAACGTGCCCCTGGCCGATTTGCATCTCCAACATCTATTAGATACTGAGGGAAACATCTTGGAAATTCTATCTGGGGGCCATATACCACCGATATAGCATTTTGTAATAATTTTTCTTATAATTAGCTGCCAAAGTCATTTTCATTGATTTTTTCCAAATAAATTGCCATTTCTCTAAAGTAATTGTTCTTCCTATGTTCCTCCTCCAGGCAATCATCATATCTTTAACAATCTCCTCACCAATATATCTTTGTAGGAGAAGATTATAGATCCTAGATATAAATTTTATATCTGTCCCTAATAAAATTTGATCTATATCTTGCCTCGTTAAAAATATTCCTGGATCATGTTTGTCTTGAGTAAATTTCGATCGTGCCTTGGCATGCGACCACCAATCCATAGTCCAACCTCTATTCTGTAAGTCCGACTGCGATCTGATATTCCCTGTTTCATCCACCAAATCCGCGTATGTCAAATGTTTCCCTTTCCGATATAGTGTCGAACTAATTACCGCTTCCACCGGAGCTAGCCAATTAGGTACCTGGGTGTAAAATTGCTTTTTAATCGCTAACCAAGTTTTGATCAGGGTCGCCCTAACGTAATGATTTTTAAATTGATTTGAAGGTTTATCTTTCTTTGGCCCCAAATTAGTGTGCCAACCTTGTGTAAGGTCATGACCTTCCAGTACCAATATCCTTTTTCTATTTAAAGTAACCCAATCCTTTATCCACAGTAACAAGGCGGCTTGATAATATAATTCTAAATTACGGAGACCTAATCGCCCATTATTTTTATGTTCTTGCAGCATTTTCTTCTTTATCCTTGATTTCTTTCCCTGCCAAATAAACCTTAATATAATTTTATCTAGACTTTGGAAAAAAGTTTTCTCTAATTTTACTGGGGCAGTCTGACATAAGAATATCCATTTGGGGAGGATGTATGACTTGAACGCCGCTATCCTTCCCAATAAGGACAGATGAATTCTACCCCATTTATCTAAGTCATTAATCATTTCCTTTTGTAATTTAAAATAATTCAATTCTTTAAGAGCTGTGCATTTATTTGAAATCCAAATCCCTAAATATTTAACCTTATTAACACATTGAATCCCCGTTAATTTTTCTAATTCTAAATTTTGCTTCGTCGTCATATTCTTTGTTATCATTTTGGTTTTATTTTTATTGATTTTCAACCCCGCCATCTTTCCATATTCTTCTATTTCATACAATAATTTTGGAGCTGAGGTCAGAGGGTCTTCCACAAAAAAAAGGAGATTGTTGGCAAATGCCTGGAGTTTATATTCTTCCCCTCTGACTCTCAGTCCCTTAATGCCCAATTCTTGTCGTATTTTCCTAAGTAAAGGTTCTAGGGGTAAAACGAATAGTAACAGGGAGAGAGGGCAACTTTGTCTCATGCCTTTTTGTATTTGGATATCCTCTGACGCTGTTCTATTAAGTAAAATCCTGGCTGATTAATTGATTGAATGGCTCTACAAAATTTTGGACTGAATTCCATAACTTGCATTTGCTGAGTAATGAACCTCCAATCCACTCTATCAAACGCCTTCTGCACGTCTAAAAATACCATGCTTATTTGCTTGTCTACGTGCGATTCGTAATATTCCAATACATTCATTGCCATACGAACATTATCCCTCAACTGTCTATATGGAAGGAAACCATTTTGGTCCTGGTGGATGAGACTAGTTAGAAATAATTTCAATTGGTCTGCCATAATCATTGCAAAAATTTTGTAGTCTACGTTCAACAACGATATGGGTCTGTAGTTCTGTATATAGGATCGATCAGTGTCCGGTTTAGGGATCAGTGAAATATATGCTTGGGACCATGATTCCGGGATTTTGCCCTCATTTAATACTTCATTAAATAAATCTCTCATATGCCCAATCAAATGTTCAGAAATGCCCTTATAAAGTTCTCCTGGCAGCCCATCTGGACCTGGGGTTTTCCCAATTGGTTGTCTTTTGATTGCTAATTCTACTTCTTCTGACGTTATATCGGCATTCAGAATCTCTCTTAAATATGCTGGGACTACCCCCATAGATTGGCTCAATAGATATCTTTGTATTTCTTCTTCCTGATGTTCTTCTGCTGTTTATAAAGAATTGAAGTATTGCTGCGCTACCCTAGCCTTCTGCTCCGTAGTACTAACTAGTTTTCCATTTATATCATACAATGTATCTATCCTCTTTGCCTCAGCCTCCTGTTGTAACCTAAGGGTCATCCATTTACCGGTCTTATTTGCATGCTCAAATTGCCTTTGATTGCTTCTTTTGAGCTTTTCTGCTAATTCTTTCTGCTCTAATAACATTATCTCATGTTTCAATAAACCTATTTTTTCCCTCACTCTCGAGTTTTGTGGGTCTGCCTGGGCTTTCTTTTCTTCTTGTTCTAATTTTATCGTTAATCTATTTTTATCTTTATTGTCTTGTTTCCATTTCCAACTAGTATATTTAATAGTTATTCCCCTTATTACTGCTTTGGCTGCGTCCCAAATTATTTGCAAGGGAGTATCTTGGGTCTAATTTTCAGCAAATAAATAGGACATTTCTTTCTTGAGCATTCCTATAAATTGATCGTCCTTCATCAGACTAGTTCTCATAGCCCATCTTGTTCTTGGACGCAATCCTTTCCACTTAGTGACCAATGCATAGTGATCTGCCCAGGTGTTTGGAACAATTTCTAAGGTCTCTATTTCTCCCACTGCCATATTGGTGGACCAAAACATATCAATACGCAAATATGATTTATGCCTGGGGGAGTAATAAGTAAACTGTTTATCAAGAGGATGAAGTATATGCCACACATCTACCAAATCCAATTGATTTCTCAAATAATCCCATATTTTGGGCAATTTTCTTTTCTGGGTATTTATTTTAACCCCCGCCCCCGGCTGGTAGTCTCTAGTAGCATCAGATATCGCATTAAAGTCTCCCACTATATATAAATACTCATAATCAAATTCACTAAGTTTGGCATATAAATTCTTATAAAATTTAGTTTGATTTACATTTGGAGCATAGATGTTGGCCAGTAAGGCTATACGTGATCCAATCTTAACTTCTACGAACAAAATTCGACCTTCAGTATCAGAATAGAGGAGTTTGGAGACAAGATTCCTTCGATCATATATTACTAAACCTCTCTTTTTCTGATCGGCCAAGGATACGTAAACCTTTCCTAATTTAGGACATTCCAGTAATTTTTGGTGCTTTTTACATACATGCACCTCCTGTAAACATATCAAATCAAAGTTTTCTTTTTGCAATTGTAACCAATTTTTTTTCCGTTTTATTGAGGAATTTATTCCATTTATGTTAACAGAAAACAGGCAGAGTCCTTCCCCCATTACCTTATCTGTTTCCTACTTTCTGCTTTCTGGACCTGGTCTCTATCTGGTGTTCAGGTCCCGTCCCATGTGCAGTTTTCTCCGATTCATCCGATATCGGGTCCTGACCACAAGCTCCGTCCGGGTTGTTATCTTGACTCAGTTCCTCTTCACTTCTTGAAGCACTTTTAGTTTCATTTTCCTCTTCATTGGCTGGGAATCTAAAAAATCTTGGGCTTCTTGAAAAGACTCCAATTTTATTCTCTGATCCTGCCACCAAAAAACCAACCCTTCCAGAAAGCACCATCTATATCGTATCGACCGATTCCTCAATCTGGTAGTAAGAAAATCATATTTTCTTATTTTTTCCCTCACACTCCTCGGAAGTTGTGGCAAAACTACAATTTTCTTCCCCCGGTAGGTATACGTTGAATCTCTAGCTCGTCTTAGGATCTCTTCCTTGATAGACTTCTTAGTTAACCTGATATGGACCTCACATGGCAAATTGTGTCAGCGGGCATAAGAAGTGTAGACACGGTATGTTTCATCAATGTAGCTCACTGCCTCCATTTGACCCACTTTTAGGATACCCACTATAATTTCCGCCATTACATCTTCTAAAGGCTCCTGTTTATTATCCACCACGTTCTGGAAGCGCAGGAAGTAAGCGGCCCTATCCATTTCCAGGAACTGCAGATCTTCTTCCATCTTCTTTTCAGCTATTGAGTGACGGATGTCTGCCCGTTCTAGTTTGCCTTCCATTTTCTCCACTTTAGTTTCGACAGACCCCAATCTTTCCTCATGGCTAGTCAAGGAGGCTGTCCCACCCATCTTTTCCTACAATCTCCTGCTTTCCAATAAAGTTGAATTGACTCAAACTTTATTTTAATAACAGTAATAAGGGGAACGAATGGGCACCAAATGGGAGGAAAGAAAAGGGGCTTCCATCCCATCCAGGATCAAGTCAGTTCTGGGGAAACCAAAACCACCCGATCAACTTCCTTCCATGTGGTCGAAACCCACGCCCCTGCTTCGGGAACCTTCGGGGCGTTTCGACTCCTTGGATCAGTCCATCGGGAAATGTCCATGAATCCTATGGGTATCTAAGGGCATACCCCAGGGAGAGGTGCAGGGCCGTCGGAGAGGGGGGTAAGCATGCCAACGTCAGAAAGGGGGAGGAGAAGATGGGGAACTGAGGGTACCAGGGTTGGAGGGAATCTGGGTTCTAACTAAAGGGCCTGTAACTTGGAACCGGAATGGTCGAACAATTGCAATCGGTCACAAAGGAGCATAGGGAGGAGGGATAGTGTATAGTCCAATAGGCCCCAGAGGGAGAAGTATCCGAGGAGCCATGTGGATGGGTAGGCCCGGCTCAGGTTGTACTAGACGTATCTCCCTCCGGACGATCAGGTGTCGGCCCAGGTGTTGTGACAAAGTTGTTCCCATTGGTCTCCCCATCCTCCAAAGCTGTCGGCCCGATGTAGACGAGGGCACGACAGCTATGAAGTCATGTGACTGGGTGGGCCACCACAGCCGCCCCATGCTCTGCTTTATGCCTAGAAAGCCACCCTGAAGCCTCCTGGCAGCCAAATACGGGCGTAGGGGCGTGGTACCACACACCCCATTCCCCATTTTTGGCCTAGAAAACCTCCCTGAAGCATCCTGTCAACCAAATAGGGGCATGTGGAGACTGCTGGAAGGGGTGGGGCAGTGAGGAGTGGGGCCAATCAGGTGGTATTTGCCGGTTTTCTGAACCAATCAAAATTATCGCTACCGGTTCTCCCGAACCTGTCCGAACTGGCTGAATACCATCTTTGGTCATGGTTGTTCCAAAATGCTTTTTCCCCCCAAAAGGCAACTGGCCTTTCTTGGGTTTTTTTCTTTGAAAATGTTTCAAGAACTTTGGGAACATTTGTATAGATCCAAAAGAACCCCTTCCAAACTATCCAAAATAAATAAAAAATGCAAATAGTTACTACATGCATGCATACTCCCAGGTTTACCAACCGATCATAAAGGATCCCTGGTCCTCTACCTTTCAAAGTGGTAGGTGTACTGAAATGCACAGTGATCTACCTACTGATTTCTCAGGTTAGCTTCAAGCTGGTTGCCGAGGTATCTCTATCCCACTTGATCCCAACCGCCATTGGGAAATGGTACTGTTGAGTTTGGAGATGGAAGATGGAAGCGGCCACATTTAAACCTCAAGATGTTGCTGGAAGCAGCAACATTTCTGGGATATTTCTTGTCTCTTCAGTCAATGTCATAAATACCCCTCAGAGGTTCTTCTGTCACTCAAACCCTGGTCACCTCATGGCTGGATAGTTCCATGGGGCTCCCCTTGAAGACCACTCGGATGATGTCCAAAAATCTGACTTTGGTGTCATGCTTTAGATGTTTTTTATCATTTTTGTGGTCCTATTTTGTTGTCTTGCTGTTAATAACAGGTGCAAAAGGATCAGGACCATAGGTTAAATTGCAAGTCAAAAGATTCATTCCTCGAGCTTATACACAACAATCTAGTCAACTAAAATTCAGTGCTAAATAGGCACCATAGAAGGATCAATGGAATCCAAGAGGGGTTGGACTTACTGTTTGTGGCAACATAATAATGCTAAGATGATGACAAACCTAACTCCATCTCTCAGCTCTGCCTAGCCTTCTCCTACAGTTTATGAGATTATTTTAGTCTGGGCCATCTGTATGATTGTGTGCTTTATATGTTTTCTCTAGTTTTGTACCCTGCCCAAAGTCCACTGGAGTTGGGCAACCAATAGATATAAACTAATAAATGTCCCTCACTCATTAGCCGTAGGGATAAAAAGGCAGGTTGCACAGTAAGACATTGTCTTCCTACATTTCCATGGAGATTTTGGCCACCGCACTATAAAAAAGATGTTGACACTCTAGAAAAACTGCAGAGAAGAGCAACCAAGATGATTAGGGGACTGCAGACTAAAACACATGAAGAACAGTTGCAGGAACTGGGCCTGGCTAGTCTAGTGAAGAGAAGGACCAGGGAGACAGGACAGCATCTTCCAATATTTGAGGGGCTGCCACAGAGAGGAGGAAGGGGCCAAGCTGTTTTCCAAAGCACCTGAAGGCCAGACAAGGACTAATGGATGGAAACTGACCAAGGAGAGGTTCAACCTGGAAATAAGGAGGAATTTTCTGACAATGAGAACAATCAACCAATGGAACAGAAGTTGCCTTCGGAAGTTGTGGGAGCTTCATCACTGGAGGCTTTCAAGAAGAGACTGGACTGCCATTTGTCAGAAATGGTAGAGGGTTTCCTGCTTGGGTGGGAGGTTGGACTAGAGGACCTACAAGGTCCCTTCCAACTCTGATCATCTGTTATCTGTTATTTCACCTTGAGAGGAACAATTCCTGGGTTTCATCTGAGACAGACTTCCCAGTTTCAGTGGACAACCACCGAAGCCCTGGGGAATCCCCTTCACAGATGTCCAACTACCTACCCAGAGGGTTAGTGCCAAGCCCTTTGCTTATGCTCAGAGTCTCCTCTTTTCAATCCTTCAGGATGTGCAAAGATCTCGACCCAGGCTCCATGCAGATGTGGGAAAATATCTGGGGTGAAATCCGATGGATTTGACGAAAGCCGAGTCTAGTTTCTGAAGGAGAGAATTTTGCTGCTGTGTCTCCCTCTCCCCTCCCTGCCTTTTCTGTCTTCTGCAGCAGAGGATGCTGAGTCATCCCTGCAGCAGCAGCAGCAGCAGCAGCATCTCTCTTTAAATTCTGTCTGGCTCCCCGGATCCCATCTCAGCAAAAAGCAGGTAATTGGAAAGGCAGACATTCCCTAAGTGAGGCTCAGGGCCATCAATGTCACCTTTTCCTTAGGACTGCCGCCGTTTTTATCCTTCTGTGACTTCGTTCGAATGAAACTAAATCAAACGGAATTTAAATGAAAAGGATACAGCCGCCTATCCCACAATGGCGATTTGGGGTGGGGTGGGTGCAAAAATGAAATAACATTTATTATGTCATGATTTCATGGAAAAATTAAATTAAAAGGGTTGAAAGGTCCACTTATACCACAAGGACCTGGGATGGGGGAAGGGGAGAAGGGGGAATAACAAAATTGCAACGTAGCATCCCAGAATCTCAGGATAAACTATAATTCCACTCAGAAAGAAACAGAGGAGCAGCAGTAGAGGCCTCCTGGTCACTTGATCCAAATCCTGGAGAAGCACCCAGATCTTCCACACCTTCTGAGAAACCTAAGTGGATCAAAGCCTTCTAGATCTGTGGAGGTTGAGGGAGGGAATACAGATCCTAGAACAGCATATCTGAGCTACAGGAATTATAGCAATAGCATTAGATTTATATACCGCTTATCAGGGCTTTCAACCCTCCCTAAGCGGTTTACAAAGTCAGCCTCTTGCCTCCAACAATCTGGGTCCTCATTTGACCCACCTGGGAAGGATGGAAGGCTGAGTCCACCTTGAAATGGTGAGATTAGAACTGCCTAATTGCAGGCAGCTGGCAGCTAAGTTAAGGTGACCAGACGTCCCGCTTTTGGCGGGACAGCCCCACCTTTTAGCAAACTGTCCCGCATCCCGTGGCTTTTAAAAATGTCCCGCTTTTTGTTGCACGCCCACCCGCCGTCGCTGCCACCCCACCCCACCGCCCCACCACTGCT
>JANHFR010000953.1:36678-48158 GCA_032468015.1 Mimophis mahfalensis | reverse complement strand
GTCGGTGTGAGCTTAAATGGACTCCAGGGGATGGTAGAGGACAGGAAGGCCTGGAGGAATATTGTGCATGGGGTCGCAATGGGTCACGACTTCACAACTAACAACAACAAAAAGTGAATAAAGATTTCTAAAATTCAGATCCTTAGATTTGCTACAGTAATGATCATGCCCAAATACTGAGCATTCTCAAAACTATTATTGTTCCAGTTATGATTTTTAATGAAAAATCCCTCATATAATTTTATTCTTTCTTTTTAAAATATATCATTATTAGAAGAAAAATAAATGATTACCTTGGCAATAAGGGTTTGTAGGATTAAAGTTCAATGCAAATTCATGGGAAACCTGAGAAGACAGACGTATTAAGACATGGAATCAAAGGTAACTAAAAATTTATAATAGTAATTAAAGTAAGAAACCCACCTGCCAATCTGGAGGAACTTTAGCTCCAAATCCAAAGGCAGGAAACAGCTTATCACTGAAAAATCAACCAAAGAAAGAAAAATACTCAGATCCATATTTTTATTTTGTTTTAGCTACAGGTTGAACAAAATAAATCACGTTTAACTTTAAGTTGATCAAAGCTAACTGAAGCTACATATAGCTGTAGTTAGCATGATCTTTTCTAAAGTGGTAATGTTCAGAAAACTAGATTATAAATTCATGTCTCTTTTAAACTAAATAAAAAATGGCATTCTAATATTCTTTATCATACAAGAAGTAATAGCAGTTCTTTAAATGTGGTTCACTCATAACTTTTATAATACAATGTTAAACACACAGTGCTATTTTATGAGACAGTTGAGTAAGAGTTTTCACTCAAAAAGAACCAATAAAAAATGTCAAAGGCACAGTAGACAATGAATTAATCTTAGTATCAAAACATGTTAGCAGTAACTTCTCACTCCATGAAATAAACTACCAGTTAAAAGGAAATATAGTTTATAACAATGGACCTTTTAGAAACTTTCTAACCCTCAGTAAGTAAATAAGCTAAAGATGGTAAATTTCACCTACGTGTCATAATCCTGGATCACACCACCAACACACCAGATAGCTGTGAGATATTCATTTATCCCATTTGGACTAATATAGTGAAGAGAATCTGGTGACTTTGGATCTCCATTGGAACCAGTAAAATCTATCCCCACCTGATAGAAGAATAAGAAAGATAGATTAAACATTAGATAAGAAACAGATTTCTATTCAATAACTTTAGGTTCAGAAAACCTAGCTACAATTACAGAATGCTGCACAAATAGCTTCTGAAAAGTCAAAGGCAAATTAAGATGAGTTACAAACTTCATAAATGAAGGCCAATTGGTTGAATACAGGTCAAACATACTCTTCATTGTATTTAATAAGTGTGGCTAATTATAGAGTAATTATGCTATACAAAAAAGTAAATTTAATTTTACTAAATGTATGAAAGAGATTTAGCAAATCATAGTCATTTCTATCTTTATTTTTTTTAAAGGATCTTAGCAAATGTTACCATGCAATTACTATTTAGAAAAATATAAATGCTTGATCTTACATTTAATCTAGAAATCAAATAAATGATTTGATACTCACAGTGAAATTAATTTGGCAACCACCCATGATATAATCCAGGAATGAATATTCTGTTTCAATCTGTGAAAAACAAAACCATTACAACATTACAATTTTTACTTTATGATGACAGAAACATCAACTGGATGAAATGAAATTATTCATACCTTACAAGATTTCAATCTAACAATGCCAGAGTTTTTGTAACTCTTCTTTTTTCTTTTTTTTTCAGGATGAATACATTCAAATTCAACCTATATGAAAGGCATACATACAAAATCAGCTTATTGTTTAATGTAACCAAGACTAACACTTTAAGAGGAATTGGGAATAATTCCTCTGGTAAATCCAAATTAATTTGAAAAAATAATAATAAAGATAACCAGGAAGAACTTCTGTATTATTCTTTCTTGGCTTGTATCAAACATTCTGATAGTGAAAAAATACAAATGTTAAGATCATTATATGAGCATAAGAATGGGGGATCCTAAATTCCTTTACAAAGTGCCAAGTTACAACTGCCAGTTTACAAGTGGCCATGCATGGGTTGTTGGAAATTGTAGTTCAGCATCAGCTCAAATCCCCTAGATTTTCAATAGTTCTGTCCGTGCAAGTGCTAGCAGAACAACTTTCATAACTAATATTTAATGTAATCAAGACATAAGGAGCTGAAATAACTAGCACTAGTGAAGTCAGAACACTGAAGTGGACACTTCTCGAAGAATGAAAACCCTCCATTTTTATCATTCGTCATTCAGGATGTATAATAGACCAATCTGACTGACCAGCAGATTCCTGTGCCCAAATACAGGTACAGTAAGAAGTACAGTGTTTTGTATTACAATACTCTTATTTCAATAGGAAAAAAAAAGATTTTTATCTGACACAGAATTTTCCTGAGATACAGAATATTGAGTTGTAACAAATCATGAGCATTTAAACCAAATTTCAACAGAGCATTACTAGAGGTATCCTCTCAGTTTGTGAATTCTCTGGGAGAGCAGTCTAATACAGACAGAGCATTAAATATTGGACTCCTAAATGGTATAGCAGAAAACTAATGATCGTTGAGAAGTTACTCACTGGAAAATTAAATCTACATTATAAATTACTCGATTATTATGCTTCAATTCAGCAGAAGGTTAACGAGAATAGAGGAGAAAAATTGCATTCAACTTGACAAAATTTACTTATATTAATGCTGCAACCAACTCAGCCATATAGCTGCCTTCCTAACTCTTACCAGGTGTGATTCATAAGAATCAGAATGTTATTCATGGTAGGCTCAAAAGAAAGAAAAATGTAACTGTAAAAGATATATAACTTATTTTTTCCTCCATAAACACATACACATACAAACATACATCTGCACAAAAAATATTGGGAGAATGAAAATAATATTTTATTATGCTTCTTGGAAAAAGAATACAATGATTAAACAAATCGAATAATGTAAAATTAAAAGCTCACCAGAGAACTGTCACCTGCCTTCTGTAGCTGGGACAGGGTAATTTCAAAACTGCCTATTAAATCATGTGACCCATCACTATCATAATCATAACAGTGCACCTGAAAGGAAAGAAACAGAGAGCAATAGACAAGGAGAATGACTGCTGCTCACCACTTGATCTCTCACTTCCAACAGCTTTGAGGTGTTGCATGTGAATTCCCCTATCAAGTCTGAACTGGTGTTGTCATCCATATCACTAACTGCAACCTAATAGTAAGAAAGAAACCCCAAAATGAGTCCTCAAGGACCACTATGTAATACTTAGGTATTCACTATGCAATGGGAAGGCAACTCAGATATAAAGCATATTTTTAAAAACACTGATCCAAGAATCAAATAATCCAACTACAAAAAACAAGCATTCAACTGGGAAACAGATGCAGAAACCTTAAGTGTTGTATGTGCCAGGATAAATAGTAATTCCTAGTCTGATGCCCTCCATGTATGTTGATACACACTTTTAATACTGCTGGTAGAAAATGTCTGGGAGTTACAGGTTTAATAAATCGGGAGCATATCAGATCGGGAAAGGCTGGCATAGGCAACATAAGGTCAATGTGCGTTTAAAACAGAGCTAAAATATAAGACACCCAACAGCAAGTAGATGCATGAATTATACAAAATATGACAAGACTGAACCACCCGGTTCTTCTTTACTTTATGAGGTTTTATGAGAACATCCATTCATGCAGAAATTGCAAGGTTCATATTAAAAAAAAAATCAAACAAAATATGACCTGAATGCCCATGTTAAATTAAATGTTCAGCATAAAATATTAAAAAATCTGGAAATCATAGAGATATTGTTTTGTATCAGGGCTTTAAAGATATTTGAATAATGTTGGTATCTTTAAGGAAAACACAAATTTCATCTTATTGTTCTTGCTCAACTGTGATACCAAACGATAAATGCAGTGGTTCTCAACCTGTGGGTCGCGACCCCTTTGGGGGTCAAACGATTCTTTCACAGGGGTCGCCTAAGACCATTGGCAAACACATATTTCAATACAAATACAGGTGTATGTGAAAATAATTTTATAGTTGGGGGTCACCACAACATGAACTGTATTAAAGGGTCGCGGATTAGGAAGGTTGAGAACCACTGGGTAAAGGGCTAGATTTTATGTGTAGTGTTCATGAATATGCTGTAAATATTATGCAATATGTTCATCCTAAATATATTTGCTTGCAATCAACTTTTAATGACACATATTTTGGACTAGAAATAAAGAGGCCTAGGAACTTAAAAGCTTAAAACTTAAAAGCAAAATCCTTTAAGACAGTCACACTGATAGAAAAGACCAGAGACTTTTCACTAAATACAAAAGTGGAAAGTATTCTTTACTACTGCTTTAATAGCAAAGCAAAATTCAAAAGTACAAGGTATTTTTCCGATAAGGAAAAAGGATGCATCTCAATAATTATATCAACACCTATATCAGAATTGCATTTTACATCATATAACTCATCCATAACCATTCATCATTATTTAATCTTTTTACTAGCCTTTATCTAGTGTGCAAAACATACAACCCTCCTTACGCTAACCATCTGCTTACTAATGATGCTAACCTATGGATAATTAAATTTTCCTCTGAATAAAGTAAAGGACAAAATCTCTAATACAAAATAATTTTATATTATTATAAAATAATAGTAGTGATTCTCAAATATGAACTATGGACTATCAGTAATATATAATCTACCAAGTTCTACTCTACAGCTTCCCCATATTCTTGAGCTACACTAGCAGTCATAAGCCACATGTAGCAACTCTCAGCTAGCCAGAATTTGCTTATCACTTCTATATGCCCCACATGAGAATGGCTGAAAATTGATTCACCAAAGAGACAAATGATAATACAAGTAGCACTATGACAACTATACTAAAATTCAGAAGATTGACAGGTAAACCACTCTCAAATATAGCTCCTAACCGTGACTCTGCAAATGTTATGCTTAGTGGAACTGAAACTCCCATTAACAACCCCAAAGTACATACACAGGAAATGCAATAATGAATACCCAAAAGTGGGATTTATATAGGCTGGAGATCCACTAACTCCTTCTAGTGTTGACTGACTCAGAACACTCAGAGATTTCTAGCAAAGAAAAGATCATTCTTCACCAGCAAGTTTCTCCTGTTTTTCAGGCATATTGTATATATTTTATATATACAATAATTCAGGTGCTAAATAATATTTTAATTGATTAATTAATATGCAAGCAATGAATATTTTGGGATATAAAATTTAGTTTAAATGGGCCTTTACTATGGCAAATTGGCAAAGCATAAAAATGCAACTGTATCTTATTTAGCCAAAAAATGTGAACTCCAATATCCCTATAGATGGTAATGTAGGAACTGAGCTGCTTGTTTAATTGGATAGTCGCTGCATTTTCCAGATGCTGAGTTACTAATATTCCAAAATTTACTGAATAATACAATTGTGCTATTACACTTGCAAACTTAAGAGCAGCCTTGCACAGCCTTAAGAGCAAGTTTTCTTTGTTAACCTTTAAAACAGGGATGTCAAACTCACATCACCATGGCATCATGTAACGTATCTTGACTTTTTTCCCTTTTGCTAAACCAGGCGTGGGCCTGACCGGTGCATGATGCATTTGGCCTATGGGCTGACAGTTTGACACTCCTGCTTTAAAGGAAGCTAATCTATTAATAATTAGAGACAGATCATATGGGGAGAATCTACTTAGGTGGTTACTGAGAACTGACACCAATCTGATGGCATTTTTTCAACCAATCTACTAATAGCAATAACAATAGCAGGATAGTGTTACTTTGCATTGCGGTAAAATATAATAGTTTTGTGTTTCATGGTTACTATAAAACTAAAAATAAAAGGCCTTCTCCATTTATGAAGCAACCATCTAAGAATACATGGTATTGAACATTTGAAATAACAACTGAGACTATTCTTAATGACAACTACTTTTCCTTGTCTGTGATCTTCTCTCCAGCAGCCTTAACTAAACAGGAGAAACTGGATACCTCTAAGTTTTTTTCTATAGGAGGATAAACAAAGTACATGCTGTTGCAAGGAGGAAATACTATAGAAAAAAGATTTTAGTTCAGGGTCACCACCCACTCAAGAGGAAGAAGGAACTCACTGTATTTTTTAGTGTAAGTTTATCTTAGCACAGGATAGCCATGTATTTCTAATCCATCAGTTTCTTATTTCATCCAATCTTCTCATGTCTACCTTTTCTGAATTTTTTTCATATTTTTGAAGCTTTTCTCCCAACAGAGGAAGAAATCATAGCTTAATTATTTCAGCTTATGCTTATGATGTGTTACTTAAAAACCACCATTATGATTCATAATGCTGTATTAATATCTATTAGTAGAGGTCTTAAATGATTTCTTCTACATAAAATGTCAGATCCTATCCTATAGCTTTTTAACATTCACCCTCGGGTTGTGAAAGTCGAATGGTGGTATTTAAAATCTAAGTTAAAATCAAACGTTGAAACGTATTAATGTCAGAGAGACAGGCCTCGCCAGGAGAAGAAGTCAAATAAAGAATTAGTCTAGAATTCCTCTGCAAGCCCAAGAGGATGAATCTAATTCCCCTCCCTTCTCCGCATGCTGCTGAATCTTATCTACGCTACGCCAGATACAAACCGTCAGTCTGAAAAGATTCCTGTGTAAAGGCTTCAGCAATAAAACAGCTGGTTGAATTCTTCATGTGTGGATCTGATGGGTCTGATTGTTTGCACCTGTCAATTAACGACTAGGCTATTAGTTGATTTTTCTTATGAACATCAGCAAAAGAAATATATTAGGCAGTTTCATGCACTACTCCGAAATATAATTTTAAAAAGTGATTACGAGTTTCACAATGACTGTATTCTAGAATGTCTTGATATGAACATATTGGTTTTATAAATTAGACTATAAAATCTTATGCCAAAAACCCCAAATAGGTCTTTCTGGTACATTCAGGTCATGTTTTCATATCTTATCACAACCAACAATATGTCACACTTACTTTACAAAATGCAAGCTCATACTTTATGTCTTCATAATCTTGGTCTTCAAGAAAAATACATTTCTTAAGAGTAAATACTAAATAACAATAACAATAGCATAATTTTTAAATATACAGGTTATCCTCATTTAGTAACTGTCTTGGCCAACAACTGTTTGCAGTACAATTGTGATGAAAAAAGTAACTTTGTGACCAATGCCCACATTTGCAACTTCACAGAAGCTTTGTCAAATATTTACCATTATAATCACTAAGTATTTGTTGTTCTGTGGCTGACTTGTTTTTCCTTCCACTCCTTCTTGCAGGGAGATTACCTAACAAGCTATATTTCAACAGCACGGCTGTCCTAACCTGATGCTCAGTTCTCTGACCTTAATTAGTTGATTAGATCCCTCCCACTGCTGCCTGATACTGACAAGACCCTAATCAGTCTCACACTAAAAAGCTTTTATTTGCTTCCTAAGCAGCTCCTGCTCACAGCCATAAAAGGACTAGGCAAACAGCAGAAGCTAGCAAATTCCTTTGGATGTGTATTCACCACAGTGTGCCTGCTTGTTCTCTTGTACTCCCTTCCTTTGCAATGAATCTACATACAAACATTAATCCACTTTTTGTTAATTATCCCAGTGGTCAGCATTCATAGCGTGGGGGAGAAAAAAGTGGTGTTGGGGGAATGTGCTATTTCACCCAACTTCCTCTTGAGTTCATATCCAGAAACCTTCCTTGTTGTTGGGGCTCACCCAGCTCCTTCTGATACTGTATTACCAATCAAAAGCTGAAATAAAATTGTAAGTGCAGTCACAGTTATGTGATTCATTTAGCGAACACTTTGCTTAATGACTAAGTCACAGGAGCCAATTGCAGTCACTAAATGAGGACCACCTATACTTTTGCTGTTCAGCATAGATCTATTAGACACTACAAATTACACTGAATTGTCTTTTAAAGCAATCAAAAGCAGAGGGGAGGGAGTATTCGTATATTTCAAAGAAATAAGACAGAGGAAGGGGGAGAGAGAAGCAGTTTACTTTATAAATCACTAGCTGGTGACCCGGCTTCGACCAGGTATAGTGGGGCCTGGCTAACACATCCCACCGCCTCCTCCACTGCTTCCCCCGTGTCAGTCAGCCCCACTGGGCCCAAACCCTCACAGCCTCGGCCAGGATGGAGGGGAGACGGCTGGGCAGCAAAGGCCATTGCCTACCCCAGCCATTGTTCCTACAATTCAGCGTTCTTTGCCCGATGTGCATGCTTTGCCTCTACTGGCTGGAGAGCCTCCGATTTGCATGCCTTGCCTGGTAACTATCTGCACATGCTCAGTTACAGGTTTTCTGCTGTAGTGGTGTGGGTGTGTCCATTTCAGTACCCTTTTTTGGGGACAAAGACCGGTCAACCATGTTCCTGATCCCCCAAGTGCTCGTCTCTGGAGTTCAAAGTAGGTGCCTGTGAAGTTTGGGTCATTTTGATGCATGGGTGAAAGAGCCTATTCGGGACATACCCACAAACACTAGCACCGAACACTTTCTCTTTTATAGATATAGATAAGCCAATTAAATCTTCATACATAAATAAGTTTTAATTTTAACTCATCTAAATATCAGAACAAAAAATAAGTTGAATAAAATGAGTCTATAACTTGTCTTAAATTAATCATTGTCCTCACCTTGATTTGTTTGTTGAAGTCTCCACTACAAAATGTCTGCAAAGGTACGCTGAATTTTTTCCAACAAGGATTTAAATTGTTCTTAATTACCTAAAAATATTGTTTTAAATAGTTATTATCAATGTATATTATGAAAGCACATGTTTTTTCATATTTGTACAGTGTATCTTTCTAAAGTTTTTTTTTTCCTGGTCATGGTCACATTTGTCCAAGACAACCACATTGTTACCTTACAGTCTTGCCTTTTTTTTTTTTTTTTGTATTTGTTGTAAGCCTCCATGCGAGATGGGTGGCATTTAAGTTGAATGAATGAATGAATGCATGAATGAGTGAAATAAAGTTAACATTCCTTAAATTACTAAATTTATTTCATTTCCAAAGTCATATTTAAATACATTTTCAATACATGCTTCAATTAATATTTCAGTTCCACCCTGGATGAAAGTTGAAGTTGATTAGACCGACAAGATTGCTGGAGCAAATCTGTGAAGCTTTCTTCTGTCTATAACATCCCAAGTGACTTGTTTGTAGTTAGCTGACAATTAACAAATTGAGTCCAAAAAATTACAGACCGAAATCTACTTTGCCTCTGAAAAGCTGTTCCTGATGCCCAGAACAGAAGTGAGATGGCAATGAGAGGCATTTCCCAAATCAATGGAAATATCTTTTTACGAGGTAGGAACTCTGTTTGCACAAAGTGCTTGTCTTGACCTTTGCAAATAAGAATTCAGTTTTGCAGCTGAATAACTTTGATCTTTGGAAATAGCCTGCTCAAAACAGTCCAAACCTTGTCTATACTGTAGGCACTTAATTTTTTTTTCCTTTTAAAACTGTAAAGATCGCTTGCCTGGAATATTTATAAATCATTTCTATGCACTTACAGTTTGACTGAAACCTTCCCATAGTCAAGCACTCCTGCTGGCCCTTGTACTGTCCAAATCAGTGACCAAGAATCCCCGTCCCCATAATCTCTCTTTGCACCAAAGCATGCAAGTGAGATAAACAAAGATGGTAGAGGTCACTCTGATCTAAGAACAGGCCCCAGGAGCACTGAATGTGATACTCGCTTTCCCTTCCTGGGAAGGCATTTTATGTAATTCCTGCATGCACCAAGGACGTTTACCCTTCCTTCTCCTTTTTATTGATCACAGAGACTGGAGTTTCTGAATAATAAAACAACTCTGAAGCTCTGCAGAAACTTTTGAAGGGAGACATGGTAAATTAAGGAAACCTATTCTATGTCACAGGAAAACAAAAATCTGTCTGAATCAAGCCTATTTGCTGAATACTTCATACACAGACCTGTAACTCCCCATTAATATATAACAAATCTTGATGAATCAAGGTGGAATCGCTGGAAATCTTACCTCTGATCGGTATACAAGCTGCCATTTTCCACTATCACTTTGTTTATAGAATTCCAAAAATGGGTCTGATTTACCTAAAAAGTCCTGTATTGGGAAAACAGACATAGGAAAAGTAAAACATTCCATCTACAACAGTTCATTTAGTGACCATTCAAAGTTACAACGGCACTGAAAAAGGGATTTATGATTGTTTTCACACTTACAACCGCTGTGGCATCCCTATGGTCATCTAATCAAAATTCAGATGCTTGGCAACTGATTCATATTTATGATAGTTGCAGTGTCCTGAGGTCTTGTGATCACCTCTTGCAGCTTTCTGACAAGCAAACTCAATGGGAATCCAGATTCACTTAACAACAAACTAAACAATGGCAGTAATTCACTTAACTGTGGCAAGAAAGGCTGTAAAATGGTCAAAACTCGCTTAACAACTGTCTCACTTAGCAACAGAAATTTTGGGCTTCAATGTGGTCATAAGTCGGGTAGTCTTTTGCTTGATTTCTTGTTTGAAAGAGAAAACCTTAAATACTTTCCTATTATTTTGTTCTATTTTGGTTGATCCCACTTAAAATATTAGCCGACTGTAATAACTGAAACATAATTATGATGGCTTTTTATTCTCATTAGGAGTTAATTCTTTTCAAGGAAACATTGAGAAAATTCAGCTATGTAATATTTTAATAGATTCAATGTCCAATCATTTCTTCCTCCATCTCTGTCTTCTTCCACATTTTAGTTATTCCAATCTATATCTATATAGGGGAGATTCAGGTTGCAGTTGCGTATAAAGACTGGTTAGTTATCTACCAGATTCAAGTGGCCACCTGCGAATTCACACAGATGTGATCTGCACTTGCACAGAACAAACTTTGTTCTTGAGATTTCTGGGCGGAGAAAGAGATAGAGACATACATATCTCCCCTTACTTCCAATATCTGCCACTGTGGCTTCAAGAGGAACTTCCAAAGGATGGCTTATGCAAGAGGACCAGAAGTTACTAAGGGCAGCACTACTGACCCAAAGGTTAAGTTTATAATGCTTCAAAAATGTAAAAGCTGAGCCTATGTAACTGCATTTTTAAAAAGACTGACATATTCTTAAGGAATGCAGAAGGCACTGAGGCTATTCTAGCAAAATAGAAAAGGTTCGACTCCCACCAGGCTCAAGGTTGACTCAGCCTTCCATCCTTTCGAGGTAGGTAAAATGAGGTGCCAGATTGTGGGGGCAATAAGCTGTGTAAAATGCCGCTGGGGGGGGCGGGGGCGGCGAGAGCTCTAATGAGCAGGCATATGCATTGAATGAGGGCTGTTGCTAAAAACACATTGTAAGCCGCCCTGAGTCTTCGGAGAAGGGCGGGATATAAATGGGATTTT